>LOJH01004746.1:0-10451 GCA_001685095.1 Ellobius talpinus | reverse complement strand
GAGGAGGAGGAGGAGGAGGAGGAGGAGGAGGAAGAGGAGGAGGAAAGAAAAGGGCGGCAATCAGTAACCGCTCTTGGAAAAACCAGTCATTAAACAGGAAAGTCCTGATCCAAATAAGCAGTATTAGAGATAAGATGTGTTTTACTTACTGTTGATACATGAAACAATGAAATCTCTTTAATCCTGAGGTTAAGAAGATTGTTCTTGTAGTGACAGATATATCTGCCTTTGGTATTCAGGGAAGGAAAACCAATCAGAGCCCATCTCCAGGCCTTGTGCCCAGAAACCCACACACCATTCATTACTTCAAATGTTTGATGGTTTCTGTAAAGGACCATAGACAAGAAGGGGAAAATTCACTGTGGCTTTATATGTTACCACATTTGATGATGTAAAAATAAATAGCCGACAGAAGAGATAAGAGAGGCAGGAGAGGAGAACATGGGCGCTGATATCAATATCCTACCTGTCAGAGTAAGTCGCTAAGTACCATCGATGGCTGGTGACATATTATCACCAGAGCGACTGAGCGACAGTACCAGCTGGAATCCAGAGGGGGCAGGGTGAAGGAACTGTTTTAGGGATGAGATTTCATACGGTTAAGGAGCCTGGTTACAGGGCTACAGAAAACGATTGCCTCGGTGTCTGGTATTGGGCTGAGGTTAGCAGAACTGGCAGCTTGGAAGAAAAGGCGAAACCGGGGAAGAGGAAAGCAGCCTTGAAATGTACACAGAGACGCAGGAGTCTCTCTGCTTCCAGTCTCCCAGTGGAGACCTTGTACACAAGCTGATGGCCCAGCGTGGACCTGGCCATGCATCTGGCCCAGGACTCAGAATCACTGAAGGAGGAAGTGGGGGAGAAGCTGGAGGAACCCAGGCAGCAAGCATGTCTGCAAGGTGAGCTACATGCATGTTAGGGACACTTACAGGAGACACACAGTACCCTGCCCAACACCAACCTGTATACTACACTGTTCACTCTCTCTACCAAATTTACACACATTTCCCTCACCACCAACCATAACTTGGCACCACACTTGGGGAAGTGTATGTGTCTATTTAATGTATATTAGTACACTAAAAAACTGGGAATAACCTGGAATAAAGGGGATCATTATAGGCCTGAGTTCCTGGTGGGACAGGAAGAAGAGAGAAGGGTTAGGGTGTTTGTTGAGGTTGCAACTTGTGAAAAGAAGAGGAAAGAAGCAGGTTACGTGGTAGGACAAAGTCAAACTGATGCAGACCCAGGCAGACCTGCACCAACTTGAAACACTGGAATATTATTAGTGTCACAGGTTGTCCCCAAAGAGCCTGATCTTTAAAGTCTCCTTTGCTCAGTCACTGGACACAGGCTGCCCCAAAGGACTTACAGGATGCTGTGCAGATGAAGTGGACCCTGGATGAGCCAGCAGCTGTCTGCTGAGTAGTCAACAAAGCTGGGCAGCAAGTTAGTGTCTGGAGTGGTTTCTGGGTGAGGCATCTCTGTGTCTACAGATGAATGACATCTTTTTATCAGAGGAAGGTCATGAGAGACATTTTCCCTGGCTGATTTGCCACAGCACAACACCTCATCCAGCCCTGCACATCCTGAGGTTCATCCAGCCCACTACAGCCAAATGTTAATACAGGAGCTCAAGAAAATGCCCTACAATCTGATGGAGGCATTGTCTCAAAGTTCCTCTTCTCTGATAACTCTAGCTTGTGTAGAGTTGACAGAAGAAACAAACAAACAAATTAACTAACCAGAACACATCTGTTGAACCATCCTGCAATGTTGGAATAAAGCCAACTTGATTGATGTCAGTGATCTTTTTAATGTGTCTCCACATTTGGTTGGCAAATATTTTGTTAAGAACTTTTGTGTCTATTTGTTGCAGAGACTGATATGTAATTTTTTGTTGTTGTTGTTCATTTTGTCTTTATCTGGTTTTGATATCAGGGTAACAAATAACAAAGAGTTTGTTAATGCTTTCTCTTTTTCTTTTTTTTCTTTTTCTTTCTTTTTTTTTTAGTTTTTCGAGACAGGGTTTCTCTGTAGCTTTGGAGCCTGTCCTGGAACTAGCTGTAGTAGTCCAGACTGGCCTAGAACTCACAGAGATCCACCTGCCTCTGCCTCCCGAGTGCTAGAATTAAAGGGGTGCGCCACTACCGCCCGGCATTGTTAATGCTTTCTTTCATTCTTGTTTTGGGGAATAATTTGAGAAGAATTGGTCTTGGTTTTTCTTTGAAAGTCTGACAAAATTCACCAGTGAGTCTATCTGTGTGTAGACTTTTTATAGTTGAGGGGCTTGGTTTTGTTCTGTTTTTCAATGTGTGTGGATGTTTCACCTGTGTAGATGTCTGTGTATACTTGGTGTCTGAGAAGCTTGGAGCAGGCATCAGATCCTCTGGCTGTGAGCTTCCATACGGGTGCTTGGAATCAACACCAGATGCTGGACAAGAACAAGAGATCTTAACCACTGAGCAACCTGTCCAGCCCTTCAACTCTCATTTTATTAGGGCCTTTTCTTTCTTTCTTTTGGTTATTTTGGCGATGAGTTTATCAACCTTGATTATCCTTTCGAAGAACAAACTTTGGTTTCATCAATCATGCATGTGTCTCTTTCATTAACTTCTGCCCTGATAGTAATTATTTCTTTGCATCTACTGATATGGATCCTGTCTTCTTGATTTTCTAAGATAATTTAATATCATTAAGTTATTCTTCTTTATGTAAAGATTTATTTTTTGTGTGTGTGTTAGTGTTTCGCCTACATGTATGTCTGAACACCATATGTGTGCCTGACACCTGTGGAGTCAGAAGAGGCTGTCAGATCCTCTGGGACTGTAGTTACAGGTGCTTGTGAGCCCTCTAACCCAGGTCCTCTGCAGGAGCAGCAAGTGCTCTTAACAACCGAGTCATTGCTCCAGCCTCAGAATTTCTTCAGTGAGGTGCTTAGAACTATAAACTCTGCCCTTGTTTACCTTTCAGTTGCTGTGATAAACGGCCTAACAAAAAAGCGACCTGATTGCACTATGCCAGAAACATCTTTCCACAGTGTCAGAGTTTAGTGATAACACGGTCTTAGTTAGGTTTCTATTGCTGGGAGAAAACCCTGTTACTACAAGCAACTGGGTGAGGAAAGGGTTTATTTCAGCTTACAGATCTCGGGTCCCAATCTATCACTGAGGGAATTCAGGTCAGGAATTGAAAGCAGGAAGCCAGAGGCAGGAATTGAAACAGAGACCACGGAGAAAAACTGCCTACTTCCCGGCTCTCCGTGGTTTGCTTAGCATGCTTTTGTATACCCTGGGGTGGAACCACCCATAGTGAGTTGGTCTTATCTACATTCATCACTAATCAAGACCATACCCCACAGACTTGCCTGTAGGCCAATCTTATGGAGGCGTTTTCTCAATTAAGAGTCCCTCTTCCCAGATATGTCTAAGTTTGTGTTAAGTTGACAAAAACAACAACAACAACAACAACAACAAACCATCACAGATATAAATAAATTCCCAAGGTTTAGAAGTCTCAATGACAGTCATGTGTCATGAAATCCACCTACCTCGGCAGCCTGGCTGAGGCAAATGCAAGTTCCTAAATCCTATCTTAATATTAGCCCTCATATCACAAAGCCCACAGTAAATATTATCTATATCCCTCTCTGCATAGATATGGATGCCAGGGTGACTGTAGTTAAAGAGACTGCAGAAGAGTCGAGGAGGCTTCCGCAGTGCACTGAGAAGGACTCTGCATAGCTAAGAACATGGACTGGTTGAGGGGGAGCTGCTGGGGGAACTGTGGACTGAGAAGCTGCAGGCGTGTTTGAAAGCAACATTGTGGAAATCAGCTTCAGGGTACAGACTGGGCTGGGTCTGAGCAGGAAACTGGTCAGAAGCAGGTCCAGATGGGAGAGCAGATCTGGACCAGCGGGCGGTCAAGTGGGCTTCCTCAACAGCGAGGGACTGAGCTGAGCTGTGGAGTCCTTGGTTCTTGATGCCACATCAGGTATCAGATGAGAGAATTGTGTGGGACATGCCATCTCAGCATTGTGTGTCCATCACTTTATGGAGTCTAGGTGAGAGAGTTATGCCCATTCATCAATCCAGTGTGTCTGGTAAGTTCTCTTTTTTTAAGATTTATTTATTTATTATGTATTCTGTGTTCTGCCTGCATGTGTGCCTGCATGCCAGAAGAGAGCACCAGATCTCATTATAGACAGTTGTGAGCCACTATGTGGTTGCTGGGAATTGAACTCAGGACCTCTGGAAGAGCAGTCAGTGCTCTTAACCACTGAGCCATCTCTCCAGTCCATCTGGTAAATTCTTAGGCATGGTTTTTAATATGCCTATGTGCCCCATCATTTTAAGTCCCCCAAATAAATTTATAGGATGGGCCCCTTTCCAGTCTCAGGAAATAGTCATTTATCAACGTGTGGTGGATGGAAAGTGCAGCGTTTGGTTCCACCCAGGGTCTTCATAGTCTTCTTCCTCAAAATGGAGTCAAAGGCTGCTTGTAAAATGGAGTCTCCTAGGGCAAGGCACAGCCTGAAAAACTGTTTTCTACAATATGGAGTAACTCTGAGTAGGTCATAGCTTTATCTCAATACTAAAAGCAACTTAGGGAAGAAAGGGCTTATCTGGCTTACAAGTCTAGACTTCAGTCTATTATTGGAGGGAAGGTCAAGGCAAGAACTTCAAGCACTACACCACAGTCAAGAGCAGAGAGGAAATAAATAAATGCACAGACCCTCCTTTGCTTGCTTTCGGCTAGCTTCCCTTTCTCTTATACTGTTCAGGGTTCTCTGCCTAGGGAATGGTGCCACCCAAAAGGGCTGGAACTTCCTACATCAATTAACAATTAAGAGAATCCCCCCACAGATATGCCTGCAGGCCAGCGTGATCTAGACACATCCTCACTAAGACTTTCTTCCCAGGTAATTCTAGGTTGTGTCAAATTGACAGTTAAAACCACCCTTCCCTCTCAGGACTGTTTTCATTGTATCCCATAGGTTTTGGCACAATGTCTTCATTACCATTCAATTCCAGGATTTTGGCTTTCTTCCTGATTTCTTGAACCATCCACTCATCCTTCGATAGTGCTGTATTTAATCCCTATGGGTTTATGCATATTCTATAGTTTCCCTTGCTGGTTTTTATTTATTATAATCAGATAGAATACAAGGAATTAGGTTGGAGAGATGGCTCAGCAGTAAAAGGCATGAACTGAACTTCCAGAGGACCCAAGTTTGATTTCCAGCATCCATAGTGGGTGGCTCACAAGAGCCTGTAACTCCAGCTCCAGGGAGTACAGCTACCTCTAACTTCTATGGGCACTTGTACTCATAGGCACACAAGCTCACAGTTAAAAATAAGAAAAATGAGTATTGTTAAAAATATATAAAGAAGTATTTCAGTTTTTACATATTAGCTATGACTCGCTTTGTGCCCTGATCCATGTCTATTTTAGAGGAAGTTCCATGCGTACACGTCACATTGTAAATTAGAAGAGGAACACCTTTTTAAAAAATGAATGAAATAGGTGATTGGCCATAATTTGCCTTATTATTTTCAAAGTATAAGATATTTGAGAAATTGCTTCCTGGTTTTTTGACACATTATCCTATTTCTTCCCCGTGTCCCAGGACACCCCTAGCTCTCCTCTCTACGGATCACACTTCACTATCTTTCACATATCACAGAGCAGCCCAGTATTAGGTTCCCTGAGAAAAACTAAGCGGTGCTAATGGCGAGTCAGTCCGAGGAGAGGCCTGGTGGGGTCCCTCCTGAGCTGGGGCCTCACACAAACTACGGAGCCGATATGTCCTGTCAACATTGCTGTCACCATCCGGCAAACTTCATCCTAAATTAGTGACCCAGGCCCTGCCAGTTATTGCACCTCGGTGCTTATGGGTTTCGTGTGAATTAAAACATTCAAGCGCCGTGAATGTGAAATCCAAACGCTCACCCTGCATGGTATTTTAATGAGACGCAACTGGGTTCAGCACATTCCATCCTTACAATTGTATGAGAGTTTCTATCAGGACTACTCCCTTAGGCCTGGCCCATCACAGCCAAGATAAACTCTAGTTCCTGAGTGTATGGAAGGCAGGGGACAATTGTGTATGGGCAAATGGTGAATGGTCACAGGGCCTACCCTAGCTCTGATTAACTTGGACAGTCAGAATGATCTAGGTCCTCACAAGCTCTTGAGGAGGAAGTGGTGCGGTGATGGGAGACTGTAGTAAGTTTTCTCACCAGACTTTCTTTGAATCGCCTGTCCCCAAATAACCACATTGAGACTTCTTATTAATTATGAAAGCTTGGCCTTAGCTTAGGCTTTTTCTCAACTTGCTCTTATAACTTAATTATCCCTTGTTTTTAATCTACATTCTGCCACATGGCTCAGTTACCTCTACTCTGAACTGTATGACCGACCTCTTCAGGTCTCCCTGGCATCTCTGGTGAAATCCCCACGCATAGATTCCTCCTCCTCTTCGGCTCTCTCTCCCCAGAAATCCCACCTATCTCTCCTGCTATTGGCCATTCCGCTCTGTATTAAACCAATCACAGTGACCCGTCTTCATACAGCGGTAAACAACTATTCGGCAGCAGGAAACTGACACCCATTCTCACAGAAGATGCTCCCCACACACCTTGATCCTGCTCTTCAGGTCTTCCTAATCCAAGCCATCTCTGCGGCACTTAGAGGCTTCCCGCGGCCCCTAGGAAGAGAGGTACGACATCCCACCCTACAGATGCAGTAACTGAGACCTGGAAAGACAAAGTTGAAAGGTTTCCGTACCCTGATTTTAAGTCTCTCTGCCAAAGAAATAAAACAGATCAGGCCGAATTAAAGGTCCAGGTTTAATGAGCAAAGTAATTCCCAGGTAGTGAGGGGTGTGTGGTGGGGGAGAGGAGAAACCACTGGCAGGCCTAGAGACCCCTTTCTTAAATACCCTATAGGCATGGTCTTGAGCATTTCAAGGGGAGGAGCTGCCCCTTGGCAGCCTGGAGGGAAGAGGAGTTCAGGCAGAGCGTCCACCCAGACAAAAGTGACTTGTCCAAGACCAGTATCAGAAAATTAGTCAATCTTGTTCTGTCTACTGAATGAATTTCAATAGGTTTCGCTGCTGCAATGACAAGGCTTAAGTTAAGTGCACTGTCTCACCGTGCAGGCCACATGCATGACTGCCATCCTCATGGAGGGCTCCCTTGGCTGCGTCCAAAGTACATCTCCAATGGACCTCATCCACCGCTGTAAGAGAGAGAATGGCGGGAGAGGACTCTCCCACACCAGCGCTTTACCAAAACTCACAATTGTTACTCTTTTCAGCCGGGGGCCTTAATCATCTTTCTTTGAGTTCAAACATCAAAACATGAGAAAATCAGACCCAGGGTTTCCCATGATGCTCCGGGGCCACAGAGTAGAATGAGAGATAATAAAGCACTCTAGAAATGAGGCTTGGGTAGGGGCTGACTCTCGGAACACAGGGAGTCCTGGCCTCCCCAGCAGGAACAGACGGATGCAAATGACGCTGGTTGCTGGTCCGTCTGGGGATCTATCTCAGGGAGGCTAGGTTGCTGGGTCTGGTCAAGACCGTGACAAAGGACTGGTGCTCCGGTGAGGTGGGGAGTGGTCGGTACCCAGGGACTCAACACATTCTCTGTTCTCGGAATGTGTCTGGCACTCTCGCAGCTGACTGTCTTTTTCTCCTTGAAGAAAGAAAAGAGTCAGTGGCTAACAGCTAAGACTCCATCCTCCCCTGAAGTTGATATGCTAGTGACTTCGAGAAAGCCTTGGTCCCCCTCAAGAGGGAAAAGAGAAGACAAATGTCTTCCAAGGTCTCCTCCAGGGCTGGCATTCTGAGTCCAGCTGAGCCTAAGGCCCTAAGGGGTTCATGGGTTTGGGACCAGCTCACCATCACCCCGGGCTACACCAAGGGTGTTGTTTCCAAGGAATACAAGGCATGGAACTGATTGATTTCTATGAATATTTACCCTGGAGAAACGATGAGGCGTGTGCAGGGCAGTAGGCAGCCCTGGGAATATTGTCCCTCATGACAGTACGGCCTCTGTGACACTTCCGCGTGGAGAAAGGTGAACCAGGAGCTATGGGTGAGCATCCCCGCTTAACAGCTCTCCGTTGTTTACCCAAAAAATATTGTTCCATCATAAAAATTCCCAAAATAGTTCCTTGCCTGGCCAGACTGACTGGCGGGCGCCCAGCTTGGGAGCTGCGCCACACTGGAGACACGCTCCAGGGAGGTGAAATTAGCTGGGGAAGGTCTGGAGCCACAGTTTGAGGACCACCGGGCCTGCGTATCCTGTGGGGCGGCGCACAGAGGGAGTCATAGACTAGTCTCTGGGGTCTCTCTCTGGGGACCCTCTCCTGGCAGGGACAACATATTTTTAGCTAAGAAGGGCTCCTTTGGTTCTTTGTGGGAGGCTGGAGGTGAGACAAACGCTTTTCCCTCCACTGGAATGCTCTCTCCCACACTGATTCTGGCTCATACCTCCTCCAGCCAGTTTCCAACTTAAATGACAGCTCTTCAAACAGCCATTCTCTCCAGAGTAGCATGAACTAGGCTTCAGGTATAGTCCGCTAGGATTCTGTCTTTTCCCTTTGGAGAACTGAGCACTGTTTGTACTTACAAATACCAATGCCAGTCTTCCCCAGAGCCTATAAGGTCCTGGGGCAGGGGGCCAGAAGCCAGGACTCATACCTCACACAGAACAGATGCTCACAAACTGTGTGCTCCTCTGTCCAGGACCCCAGGCATCTGCCAGGACATGCTCGTCTGTGGGGACCTGGAACGGTGAGAGATTAAGGGAGCATACAGAAAGAATGTCACTTCATCCCACCAACTAACCTCCCCCCAGTGCCCCTCCTAACTAGAGCAGGACCTCAAAAAGGAGTCACTGACATTTAAGTGACAGGTTTCTTCTCACAGGGGACCCTTCCCACAGCTGCCCAGAGGTGTCAGTCTTGGTTTCCAAGTAAGTGTGGGAAGGCACTGTGGGCGTCCTGAAAGGCCTCGCTGTTGTGTGCAGGCACACCCCCATACCTTAAGGCTATTCGTCTTACACTGAGTGGGATGACTTACTCCTTAGCCAGCACTGGCTAGCTCGGTGACCTTCCAACACTGAGTTAAAACCATGCCTGGCAACCCAGCCTGGCAACAGCTTCCACACCACATCTGGGGGGAGAGAGGAACTGGGAGAATGAAGATGTTTCCTGGGGACAGGCTCCCCCACAGGAATGAGCAGAAAGTGAGTGATGTCCCCACCTCTGGTCACAGAACCACAAGATCAGATACCTTAAGTGGATTCTAAGACTTAAAGTATATCCTTCTATGGACCCTAGCTCTAAACTCAAGGCAACAACTTGGAATACACAAAGCCATGTATGTCTTATTTTATATAATGTATATGTATGTGTACATATGCACATTCATATGTGCGATTTACTAGCCTAGAGCTCACCAGCTAGCGCAGGCTTGGGGCCCTCTTGCCTCTGCTCATTCTTGAGTTCTGGGATTACAGGCATAGGCCATCTTGCCCAACACCCTGTTTTAATAGGGAAGTTAATGTTGAGGCAATTTCACTGGGCAGGATTTCCTTCTGTATCATATTGCTTTCCTCCTCTTAGTGCCCAGCCGTATTGTGACTTCTGTCCATGGCAGGGAAACCAGGCTGTCGAACCAAGCAGAAGAAAAACAATCCTTCATATTATACAACTCAGAAAAAATCACTACAAACTCTAAAATTGTATCTAAAATATTTAGTTGGCACATAATTGCCATAGTAGTTTTGGGCCCAGTGTGCTATTTCCACACGTGGCACAGTGGGTGATGATAAGATCGGGGTGTTGGGCACAACCATCACTTCCATGGCTTCTCATTTCTCTGAGATAGAAATGTTAGAAATCCCTTCTGGGGGCTGGAGAGACTCAGCAGTTAAGAACACTGTTGTTCTTGCAGAGGACCTAGTTTCAGTTCCTAGCACCCACATCATGGCTCATACCCATCTGTAGCTCCAGGTCCAGGGGATCCAACATCCTCTTCTGCCCCCTGTGGGTACCATCCAAACACATGGTGCACATACACGCTTGCAGGCAAGCGCTCATACACAGAAAAATAAAATAATATATACTTTTTCAAAAAATATCCTGTCTGTTAGCGCCTTTGAAATATACAATTAGCAGGCTTAGTGACATAGGCCTGTAATCCCAGCTACTCAAGAGACTAGGGCAGAAGAATCACAAGTTCAAGGCCAGTTTGAGCAATTTAGTGAAACCCTGTCTCAAAAGAAAAGGTAAGGTTTTTGAGTGCCATGCTTGCTCAAGCCCACTCCTCTGTGGAGTGTATTCTATAGTTTCACTCTCATTTTTCACAAATATACAATAATAATAATAATAGAAGAATAGAAGAGAAGAATAGAACAGAATAGAAGAATAGAATAGAAGAA
>LOJH01004745.1:18995-35140 GCA_001685095.1 Ellobius talpinus | reverse complement strand
CTCACAGAAATCTGCCTGCCTCTGCCTCCCGAGTGCTGGGATTAAAGGCATGCGGACTGAGACTTTCTAAGCTGACTTTAGGACTTGCAGTTTGAAAGCTACTACCTCCTCCAGGGACAGCTGGAAGCATTACGATTCTCTTTCTCTTGTGTCAACCCTGGTCTCTGGGAGAAGGTTCTGTGGGGCAGGAAGGCTTTTGGTAACCTCCCTGTGGGGCTCTACAGCCTTCCACTGCCCAGTCCCCACTCCACCTCCAGCCAAAGATAACCTCCTGCCTTTTCCTGAGCAGACTGGCTTGTGCCTGTAATCAAATGCTTTTGTCTCTGTCTAGAATTTTCTAACTCCTCCTGGGTTTGCCTCCTCCAGGAGGCACTCAGCCAACCCTTAAGCTTTGGCTTGGAGACCCTCTCCAAGAGGACTTTCTCTGATCCCTCTGTTTGGAATCACATAACCCTGCTCAGGAGGCAACTGCTAGCCTACTGAGGGTAAAGTGAATTAACCTAAGCTTTTCACTTACTTACAGTTTGGTTTCTTAGTCATTTGCCATGATTTGAGTACACGGTAGCCACATGTGGCTGTTGGACCACATTGTACAGATCTAGAATATTCCCATTGTGCAGACATTCCTGTTGGGCAGGGCTAGCTTACACTGGAAGTGCCAGGGGACAGAGTCCAGAAGTGGAAGGAGATGAAGCCAGAAGAAACTTTAGGCTCTCGTAGCTCATCCCAGTCTTCCCTCTGAGATATTGCTCCAGGTGAATGCAGAGCCTCAATCAAATCAAATGCTGCCCACCTCAGGAATCCCCAGCCATCCACCTCCTACTGACCACCAGGTTCCTCAGGCACTTCCCATAGTGAATTCCTGGGGCCACACAGGTCCAGGTCTACCCCCAGTAATCATCAGCTAGAGTGGATCTTAGTGGGGGCCCCTCTCCTCTGAAGCAGGCCCTTTACTGGGAGGCCAGAGCACACAACTCAGTAGCGCTGGTATGTCCTAAGGGGCCAGACTGGATATGCATGTACCCGGAGCTCGAGGAAGGTACAGGGCACCTTGACAATGACCACCCTGCAGACTCACACAGTCGGAGATAGGCTTCGTGCTAAGCTTTGGAGGACGGTCATGCAGGACTGGTCGGGCATAGCAGGGCACTGGGGGCCTGCCCTGGAAGGACAGGGGATACCAGAGGAGTGTTGGAGGGAAGTTTGTGGTGTTTGGGAAGATGATAGTGAGGCCGATACTTCTCTATTGCAGTGGGGAAAATACCTCCTAAGAGACCCTCGTGATCACCCCTGCTTCTGTGTTTCTCAGGGCAGCTTAGGCCTGCCCTATTGGCGCCTCATCCTTGTTGAGGGATAGCCCCTGTGATACACATCTAATCCCTGCCTCTATCCTGCTGGAGAAGAATGCCTGCCTTCACTTAAGTGCTTCGTAATGATCAATCAGGGCCTTCGGACTTGATCCTTTTGCTTGTAACCGCCCTACAGAAAGCACAAGTATTTCCCGAGCACAGTTAGTATGGACCATTGAGTCCATGTGTGGTCCTGGCCCATAAAAGGCTTGGTGTCTGGGAAAACTGAGACAAAAGCATAAGCCCTGATTTATGACCAGCATCATAAGGGACCAGGGAGGTTCAGAGCGAGAGCCCTGGTCTCCTGGGAGTCAGAACTGGAGGCTATCCCAGAGGCAGGGCTGAAGTTACCCTGAAGGCTAGGCAGTGTTTCATTAGCTGATCCTCAGTGGTTCTTTGTGGGACCAGGTCTGAGGCCCCTCCCCTCCTGCATCGCCATCTCCAGACCCAAAAGCTGACAGGGACCCTTGAACCACACGGAAGAAGAGTAGCCATGCCCTCTGGGCCTCCAGAACACACATCCAGTACACACATCCAGTACACACATGCGGTACACACATCCAGTACACACATCCAGAACACACATGCAGGTACTGTGTCCTGTGACAGCCTCTGAGACGACTATGATACGAAAGAACTTCCTCAAGACCCCACAGAAAGCAGGGTCTGGGCGATGCTTGTAATCCCAGCTGAGGTAGAAGATTGTGAATTGCAGGAGGACCATGATTTTGAGACCAGCTTGGACTACATAATGGGACCCTATTTCAAAACAAACCAACCAGCCTGGTATGGTGGTGTATGCTTATAATCCCAACACTTGGAAAGTAGAGGCAGGAGAATCAGGAATTTGAAGGCAGCCAGGGATTTAAAAAAAAAAGTTCACCAGCTCCTCTGCCTCCTCTGCCTTCCATAGGCCTTAGACGACGCCAACAAGGGCATCATTGAAGAGCTAAAGAAAACTAACTACAGGGAGATACACAGGGAAAAGGCGGAGAAACGTGAGTCCCTCCCCTGCCCTTCCCTCACAGCAGTCCTGCCAACTTGCCAGTCACCTCCCCAGGCTGGGGTGGCACTGCCCTCGGAGTCAGCTCATTTAGTTGCCAGCAGCAGTTGCATCCTTTCTTGGGCCAGGACAGGGCGAGAATGCAGTTCACCTCAGCCAGGGTTTGCCCCCAGCCCAGCTGCCCTGTGAATCATTCGGCGGTCTCCAGGTTATTTATTCGTTGTCTGGACAGTAGAGGGCAGTGTTGTCCATCTTTTCACCTTGGGATGGCCGTGAACCTGTTAAGCCTCTATTGGCGACTTCCACAGGAACCACTTCCAGGAAGAGCATGAAGGACACCCAGGAGGTGATAGTGGCTTTTCTATAATTATCAGAGACAAGGAGCAGGAACCCCTTTGGTCACAAGCAGCTCTCTGGGTGCCCCTCTTGCTTACAGCCTGCTCACATGTTTGTAAGAGAACTCGTGCTGATTGTTTTCCACAGACAAAATGGTGGCAGGATGGGGACACTGGCGAAAAGAACCTGTGTCATTTCCTAGCACCTATGACCTACGCCATTTTTGTTAAGGAAAGGAGGATATCTTTTGCATTCTACTGGGGAAGGCGTGGTTGTGGGAGCAGTGTGGTAGGCAGTGGCTGCTCATGTGGCATGGACCAAGAAAAAGTGCCAGTGTCATTTCTCATAGGGAACAGCGCCTGTGCTTTTGGGCCAGACTGTCTTGGGTTCAAATTCTGATTTTGCTCTTGCTTGGAGGAAGACAATGGCGTAATTATCCCTTGTGTCAGTCTTGGGTTCCTGTGCAATCCCATGACAGTGGAGGGGTGTAATGTGCACAGCATCACCCTAGATGCCAGAGCAGGACTGCTGTCAGGCCCTGAGCCGTGACCAGTTCTACCCTTTTGGAAGTGTGTGCTATCACACCATAGGAAAGAGCTCTCAGGGCTTTGCTCCCAGAAGCACAGGCCTCCAGAGGCCGAGTCACAGGAGATCTTCATCCTGCCCCACCCCGTTCTGTTTCTCAGAGGAGGTCAATGTGCTGATGGAGCTGCCGGGAGCATCGTCAGAGAAGGAATCCAGGCGAGCTGGAAACGAGCCAGAGAAGGTGATGAAACAGTGGGAAAGGAATCCCACCGAGAGCGAGAAAGACACCACAGACGATGAAGGGTCGAAGCCGGTGCTGCAGAGATGGGAGGAGCGTGACAGCAAAGGCTCCGGAGAACTTACCAGAAAACTGTTAGGGGACAGTAGGTCACCAAAAGAAATAACCAGGAGAGAGTCGAGGGAAATCTACAGGAGGCTCTCAGAAGACTCGGACCACGCTGTCTCAGACAGTGTAAGCCTATCGGAGAAGAAAATGGATGCAGCCAGAGGGGAGGTCGAAAGGTTGCAGAAAACAGAGGAAGAAGACAAAATGAAAAACTGAAATGCTTAACAAACGGGAAAGGAATGAAGACTTGCTTAGCAGGCATTAGGTTCCGGAGGATGGTGTTCCCAGGTGAGGTGCTTTTGATAGGAAAAACTGGGAGACTGACTCCTACACGTCATCCCACGAGCCCCCCNGTTTTCTCATTAAATATGTGTCTTAACTTCTACAAATCCTGAGTCACTGTGCCTCCTCTGTCCCCCTCATCCTTGGTAGGAAACTAGTGGAAGATTTGAGAGGGGTGAGTGGAGACACAGGTGAGCCCCAGAGAGCCCAGATCACTGCAAAGACAGAGAGGGAAGGAAAGCCCTGGGAACACAGGGATTTCTGCTTGCTTCTCGGCCTTTGGCTCACTTTCCCCAGGACCTACTATATGGAGGGTCCAAGGCTTGGGGGTGGTGTGGGGGCCCTAAGCCTTTCTCAAGTGGGTTTCTAAGCATACCTCCGTCAGAAGCAGAACTTCAGATGCCAAAAAGCAAGGTTAGGACCTTCCCAGAAGTTAAGGACTCTGATGGATTAGGTCTTTGTTTTTCTTTGGGCAGGTGGTGCTGCCTGGCTGCCTGAGTTCATGACCTGACTGGTACTTCAGTTGTGTTAAGGTCTAGGGGGCCTGTTATAAAATTTGAAGAGATCTGACTTTCACACATGCATGACTAAACCTCACCCATTTCCCACTAACCTGCCTGGGGATGCAGGAAAGGCAATCACTTCCTGTTTTAAGAGTTAATCTTGGGTTGGAGAGATGGCTCAGAGGGTAAAAACATTGGCTGCTCTTCCAGAGGTCCTGAGTTCAATTCCCAGCAACCACATAGTGGCTCATAACCATTTACAATGAGATCTGGCGCCTTCTTCTGGCACGCAGGCATAAACCCTGTAGACATAATACATAAAATCTAAAATAAAAAAAGCATGCAGGCAGCACGAACCCTGTATACATAATAAATAAATAAAATCTAAAAAAAAAGTTAATCTTTTTCCTGGAGAAGTGGCCCACATCTTTAATCCCAGCACTCCCAGAGGCAGTGACAGGCAGATTTCTGTGAGTACAAGGCCAGCCTGGTCTACAAAGTGAGTGCCAGAGCTACATAGTGAGCCCCTGTCTCAGACGGAATAAAAAGTTAATCTTTAAATTTTACGTAACAAAGGTGACCGACTCTTGTGGTATAGAGTCCAGGTGTGCCTTTGCGCTCAACCAAAGCTCATAACGCTACTTCCCAGAACCCTGGTTTCGATTTACCAGGAGCGCGTGCGCAGAAGCACGGGCTGACCCCGCCCCATCCGCGCGCCCCGCCCCATGGGCTATGAAAGGCGTTCTGCGTGGGTTCCTGACGCCTCAAGACGCCCGTGTCCCTCGCGCAGGCGGGTGGCCCCGGAGACGTAGTGCCCGCAAAGGCGGTGACGGCGGTGCGCCCACGCATCATGGTGAGCGCAGCGCAAGTGTGGGGGCCGGGGTCGGGGTGGGGACAGAAAGCGAGAGTCTTAGGGATGCATGGGCAGAAGTTACTTGCAAATGAGGGCCCCGGGTTCCGGAGTTGAAGTCCAACCTCTGGGCCCTTCGAAGCAGCTCAAAGACAGGCGGAGCGGGAAAGCTTGGGGTCTCAAAGGTACTCCTGTAGCCCGGAAGATGAAGTCGATGCTCCCTGGCAAGTGGATCTGGGCCTGGGGTAGCACCAGAGCACAGGGGTGCTTCGGAGTCCGCGTTGGGAGTGGGTTCCCAACAGCTCCTTGCCCAAGGCCATAAAGAAGCCATAAACCAGCTAAATTCTCAGGGTGCACACCAAAGGTGAAAGCCATTCTAGGTGACAGTTGAAACTGCCATTACTTGTTGCTAAGTAGGGGACAGAAATCCCTAATACAGGTGCCCTATGCCCCCTAGTCCTACAGACCGGGGTGGGGGTGGGGGGGCTGAGGGCAGAAGAGGAGGTGGCTGTGAATGAGGTCCTTTGTCCAGTGCTCTCCTGCCCTGCCCCCCACCAGCCCTCTGTGGGACCATTGTCCCCCCACACCCAGACAAGAGAGTATTATCTGTTGATGCCATTGTTGGGTGGAGGGAGGCGGTCTTTGGGTCCTCTGCCCTCACCCTCCTCTGCACACTCAGAGCGCCAGAGCAGCTGTGGCTTTGCCCATACATAGCCTCAGACCTACAAATAGGACATCCTTCAGAGGTGCCGAGAATATAGAAGTTAGGGCTGACGGTGAGCAACAGGCATTTGCTTCCCGTGCATGCCCTGCCACCAAGGTGTTCTCTCTGAGGGGCAGCAGAAAGTGATCCTCAGAGCCTGGAGAATAAGAGGTTAGGCAGTTCGTGTCACTGAGGTTCCATCTTCCTACCTGCTGTTGAAGATACTGAAGGCCCAACTGGGGGAAAAAAAGCCACCACTCCCTGCTGGGGAAAGCACCCACCACCCAAGGGTGCTTAAAGTTAGGACTTGGGATTCCTGAGCTGGCAGCTGGTTCCCAGCTGGGAGAACTAGGCCAAAGACTAGGATTTGGTGCTTGTGGGCTGACATCTCCTCTATCATCCACACACAGAACACAAGCTTTTCCCGAAAGAGCCACACGTTCCTGCCCAAGATCTTCTTCCGAAAAATGTCATCCTCAGGAGCCAAGGACAAGCCAGAGCTGCAGTTCCCCTTCCTCCAGGACGAGGACACGGTGGCCACACTTCATGAGTGCAAGACACTCTTCATCTTGCGTGGCCTGCCAGGCAGCGGCAAGTCTACGCTGGCTCGGCACATCGTGGATAAGTACCACAATGGGACCAAGATGGTATCTGCTGATGCTTACAAGATCAACCCTGGTTCCCGAGCAGAATTCTCCGAGGAATACAAGCGGCTGGACGAGGACCTGGCTGCCTACTGCCGCCGGGATGTCAGGGTTCTTGTGCTTGATGACACCAACCACGAGCGGGAGCGGCTGGATCAGCTCTTTGAAATGGCCGATCAGTACCAGTACCAGGTGGTGTTGGTGGAACCCAAGACAGCATGGCGACTAGACTGTGCCCAGCTCAAGGAGAAGAACCAGTGGCAGCTGTCTGCTGAAGAGCTGAAGAAACTGAAGCCTGGGTTGGAGAAGGACTTACTGCCGCTCTATTTTGGCTGGTTCCTGACCAAAAAGAGTTCTGAGACCCTCCGTAAAGCTGGCCAGGTCTTTCTGGAGGAGCTGGGGAATCACAAGGCTTTCAAGAAGGAGCTTCGACACTGTAGGTGGTTGTGGGGAGGGAGTGGGGCAGCTAAAGCCTTCTGTTTGCCTGTGGTAGGATGGGGTTGGGGGATGGTGGAGGCTACAGGCTGTGGCTTCCAGGAATAGCCAGAGCAAGGCATTAGTGGTGGGAGCAGGTGGCGCAGTGGAGAAGACACGTCCACTGTGCCTTTCTTGCCACCTCCCTCTTCTCTCCAGCATCATTCTCCCAGTCTGGATGTAGGTCTTGGAGGTAGAAAAACTAAGTAACTCTCAGCATAGGAAAGAAATGTCACCATATGCTACAACCTCAGAGGAAGACCCTGGCCCAAGGCTGTCAAACTCATTTTTAGCGGCAGAAAACGTTTCCAAGCAAAATAGGAGATGTCTCAACTACAAAAAGTAGTAAAATAAAGCCTTTTGTGACTTCCCTGAGGATGGTTTGTAGGCTTTCGGCTCCTCATGGCACTGCCATGGCATTCCCAGAGCTTCACGCCTTCCAGAATATTCTCTCCACATAAGAGCCATGCCCAGAAAGGATATGAGAGTTGTCACGGGTACCTGGGTAGTATCCAGCAGGGTCCTCTCCTGGCAAGGGCTGTTGGCTCCAGTGGATGGTAGCTTTGGGGTAGGGAAGGCTCAAGAGTCCTAATTCCCCACAGGCTGTCACTCCCTAGTTCTTCTATGCCTTTAATCTATGTTTTTTGTTTTTTGAGACAGTCTCACTATGTAGCTTACCATGGCTGGCCTCTGGCTTGCAGTAATCCTCCTGCCCCCGCCTTCCCTTCCCTTTACCATGCCTGGTCGGTCTCCTTTAACTCGGTTTTAGTCTCTCAATTTTAACTTGTCTGCAAACTTGAAATAACCTCGTTTTGTTGTTAGATTGCTCAGAGGCAAACAGGTTGCAAACAGGTCTGTTGTGCCCGTGTGAGTTCTCAGAAAACTTGTTTCTGAGCTCCTAAGCCTCACTCTACGAGATGCTGCTTAGGAGCCCACATCCTGTATAGAGTGAGGGGCAACCCCAAGAGCCAGGGCTTCTGGCCAGAGCTGGTGGTGCTCAGTTGGGTTTGATTGCTGCTTGATGTTGGCTTTGACCACAAACACCAGAATTCTTTTCTGCTCAGGGTGTGGCAGAAGGCATCAGAGACAGTAACAGGGCATGCTCAGATCAGTAAGATCTGATCCCTGGAAGGGTTAGTTAGCCTTTGGGAACAAATAGGGAAAAGCTAGAGACTGAATATAGCCAAAAGGCTTGGAGTTTAGAAGACCAGCTTTGACGTTCTAGTCCCCAACCACCTTGTCCCACTGTAGCCAGGACACTTTCAGGACCAGGCCCTTGGTATGCTCTCCTCCCCTAAGCATGGCCACAGGGCACTGGAGAGTAATTGGTGACCCCTGGGTGAAATGGTTGGTGTCATCTCAGGCCCTGAGGAGTTTGGGGGGGGTATGGCAACTGGAACTGTTGCCATAGACAGGCAAGAGTTAACCATGTATCTGTCCCACATGACTAGTAAGTAGCGAGATTTGTTTCATTTTCCCACCTTCCATCTTCTCGCCCTGTTTTCCCTTCCCTGGGATGATGCTGGCCTTTGGCTAGAATTGCCTGACCCTATTACATGTCTTAGAACTCAGAGATGTAAAGATCTGTACGCTGTAAAACCAGCATGGTTGGAATTTAAACTGTTCCCTGCCTAGCACTGAACCCAGGACCCTATGCGTGCTAGGCAAGCACCCCAACCCACCCCCTCCCCCAGAACTCCTGCATCTGCTTTCCCAATGCCAGGGACTCATGCATGCTAGACCTAGCACTCTGCCAACTGAGCTGCAGCTCCGGCAGGCAGCAAATGCATGCGTGAAGCTCGGCAGACTGCCTGAGAACATCATAGCGTGGGCCGTTTCCCCGCTCTGGTCCTGCAGTTTCTGTGGTAGGTGTTGGTAGGCCCAGCTCACTGCCATGACTGGATCTTCTCTTCTGCAGTTATTTCTGGGGATGAACCCAAGGAGAAGCTTGATCTGGTCAGCTACTTTGGGAAGAGACCCCCAGGCGTGCTGCACTGTACAACCAAATTCTGTGACTACGGGAAGGCCACCGGGGCAGAAGAATATGCCCAGCAGGATGTGAGTTCTCCCCAGGGACGCCCTGGTGGGGGAGGGGAGGGGGAGTGGGCTAAAGTCTCTTCTGGAGCTGCGACCTCGGGCAGATATCACAGTGTTGAAGTGTGGCCTCTTGTCTGGCTGAGTCTGTGTTCTGCTACCCTCTTAGGAATTTTCTAGTCCATCTGTCCCCAGAACCTGCTCTAAGGGCCTTTTCCCTCAAGTAGGTTTATAGAGAATGCCAGGCAGCAACAGGTTCCTACTTTGGCCTCTTGAACCCATGTTAAGTCCCAGAGAATCAAATGCTGAGTCCTGTGTGCCAGAGAGCCTGCCACCCTGGGGCTCTGGTCTACCTCGGAGGCCTGGCCTTGCTCCAGAGGGAAGGAGTGGCTCAGGATCGAGATACACTGTTCCTGAACTGAGAGCCCACAGCCAGATGCAGCCATCCTTAACTCCAGGCACGTTTGCCTAACTTCCTTTACCATTGCCTTCCCAGCAACCACCTACTGCTCCATTACTGGCCAGTCCTCACTGAAGTGGCAGCTCCTTGGGAGCTAGGTGTTGGTAACTTCGTTCACCTGTGCTCTCAAAGCCTCGTCTAGTGAGACGGCTGGAGAGACCCTTGCTCCTTTCTGTTGTCCAGTTAGCAAGGCTAACCAAGCCCCTGTCACACACCATCAGGTATGGCCAGAGGTCTAAGCAGATGTCAACCACTGTACTGAGTGGATTGAGTTGTGAAGTAACGGTAGTAGCTGATCTAGGCTGTTTCCTCAGAGGCAGGCTAGAGTTTACTCTTCTCTCACAAGTGAAGAACCATGGCAGAGAGGCTAGCAGCACACTCAGAACCTTGGGCCTACGAGATGGGGATTTGTGTCTGGTGTCTGAGTCTTTTCCCAGCCTTGAGTGGCTGGTGTTGCATGGCTACCTGATCTGCCTCTTTTTTAAAAATGACCCCTGCACAGCTGCACTCCTCTGGAGGTGGCCCACCCTTGCCAGCTGTCCCTTTAACTTGCCGCCTCCCTTCCCCAGGTGGTGAAGAGATCTTACAGCAAGGCCTTCAAACTGTCCATCTCGGCCCTCTTTGTGACACCCAAGACGGCTGGGGCCCAGGTGGTGTTGAATGAGCAGCAGCTGCTGTTGTGGCCGAGTGACGTGGATAAGCCATCTTCCTCCGAGAGCCTGCCCGCAGGGAGCCGAGCTCACATCACCCTCGGCTGTGCAGCTGATGTACAGCCCGTGCAGACAGGCCTTGACCTCTTAGAGATTTTGCAGCAGGAGAAGGGGGGCAGCCGAGGTGAGGAGGTGGGTGAGCTCCCCAGGGGCAAGCTCTATTCCTTGGGCAAAGGCCGTTGGATGCTGACCTTGGCTAAGAAGATGGAGGTCAAGACCATCTTCACGGGGTACTATGGGAAGGGCAAACCTGTGCCCACACATGGCAGCCGGAAGGGGGGTGCCATGCAGATTTGCACCATCATCTGAGAGATCACACCCTTTTGCTCTTTAGAAGGGAGAGGGGTGGACAGGGCAACATGCCTTCCACTTGACTTTTATTTTTTACTCGAAGCTAACCTACCTGGTAACATTTTAAGAATCTGTAAACTGCCAGTCCCTTCCTGTCCACCCACTTCCCCTTAACACTCAAGCTCTCTACACAGGCGTGTGGGTAGAGGAAGACACCATTCAGAAACCTGGGCCAGTGGTGGTGATAAAAGGCTGCGCTATTGGGTCTGGAACCATGTCTGCCCCATATCCAGGAGCTGGTTAACTCTCCCTTGGCCCTTGCCTGATGCCTATCCAGAGCTGGGCACACCTCAGAGCTGCACAGATCATGCTAAGGACAGTGCTACTTCCACAGTAAAACAGTGGTAGCTCGGAGAGGGGTCGGATCCCTGGGTACCAGTCTTATTTTTAAAACACCATAGTGCCTAGGAAGGCTTGGGCTACTCTCTGGCCTGTAAAGGGATTCACCTCCCACCTCTGGACACTGCCAAGTCCCTGTCACCTCCTTCACACTGATTAGATGAAGAGTGTGATCACTAGGGGGAGGAAGTGGACCTCTGGCTTCCCACTGGTCACCCACCCCGCACAGTAGCACGTCTCTGTTGTGGACGGAGGCTGAGGTCAGAGACATGGCCCGAGAGGCTCCAGCTTTGCCTTCTGCCTAGCCCATCCTGCCTCCATGGTCGTGGTGCCTCCGGGCCTCCTCTACAGGACGGTGGTGGGTACCAAGAACCGATGGAGGAGACCCTGCACTGGCTAGAGTATGTCCCATCTCCTCCCCTGGGGAAGCTGAACAAGATCATATGTTATGGTTCCTCACGCTGCCTTTGCTAAGTAACAGGACCTTGCTAATTTGGGTTGTCACCCAAGTATTTGGGATTTATTTTCCTACCCTGGTTTTGCCCACCTCAGCAACTTCTAAGACTGATACTGAAATAAATCATGTTAATCCCAGCTGTGTGCAGTCACTCTTAGCCTTCTATGTCCATCTTAGGCTTCCTTGGGGCCAGGGCTGGGGACATTAAGACTAGCTTTGTCCCACAGCTTGGGGCCATCGGTCCTGTCTCCCTTCTGCTGGCTGGGCACAGCTGTGATGAGGCTGGGCAGCTGAACAGTGTTGGCTTTCATGAAGCAGAGAGGCTGGCTTCAGACTCACACAGAAGGTGGGGTTGGCTGGGAGCCAGGAACTTGGAGCACAAAGCCTTTATCTGACAGCTAGGGCAACCATGCAGGTGTTCTCGGCCTAATCAAAGACCTCTCAGCGAGACTCAATTTCCAGTGTGGGCTTTGCAGGGTCTCTGGGGAAGGCCATCAAGTTAGCGTTCTTCAAACACAAGACCTACAACAGCCCCTTCAAGCTCATAGGGCCCCTGGCCTAACCGTTCAGACACTCTGGTTCAAGGCCTCTCTCACTCCCTGGCTGTCTAGCTTCACAGCCTCAAGTGTCCACCCTGAGCAGTGACCTGACTGAGTGGTGTGACAAGGCCACAGGTTCCTTCACTTGCCCGTGGTAAGCAGGAAATGAGACCAGTCGCACATTCTCAGAGTGCAGTTTCCAATAGCACAAGCCTTTAGAGCCAGCAAATGGGCCTGTGCTCTGGAGCTGCCTGACAGGCTTTAAAAAAGCCTAGAGGTCAGGAGCAGAATTTGCTTTCATGTCCATGTCCCTCAAGCCTACAGTGATAGTAAGCACTATAGGAGCATTACAGTGTGGTGGCTCAAACTGTAATCTCAGCACTGGAAAGGGCTGAGGCAGGAGGACTGCCCTAAGCTCCAGGACAGCCTGAGCCTATGTAGTGAGACCATCTAAAAAACAAAACAACAGAAGCAAAGCATACGCGCGCGCACACACACACACACACACACACTGCACATGGACGTCAGGCTCCTGGATGAACTTCAGGAATAGAGCAGCTACCAAAGCTAAGGACCAAAAAAATGGTCAAAACATTTTATTTTCTTTTTTAATAAAGTTAAACAATACAACAAAAATTCACAAGCTGCTTCCCTGTCTACCCCTGGCTTCCCTCCCCTCCCAGTCCTCAGTGCTGGCTCCCTTTCCTTCACCCCACTCATACAGACACAGGGCACCCAACTGAGAAAACGAAACTGCTCTAAGTACATAGGGACATGATGGAGGAGGTGAACCGTCCACATTCATGGTTAAACTGAGCGAGTCTGCATTTTCTGGGTTCTGAGTAGTTGCCCTTCATTAGCCAAACTGAAAGAAGAAATTCCCCGGGCCAGATGCTGGAAGGGAAAAGAAAGGCTTGTTAGTTGCTCTGTAGATTTTCTTAGAAAACCATGGTTATCACAGAAGTCTTCAAGGGCAGCAGCTTAATCCAAACACAGACTCCAAGGGTACCAAATAGTCTGAGCTGTGAGTGCAAGGGCCAGTACGCGAGGCGACTCTACTACTGACTGGGGTGCATTTGAACACCTTTGCTCTTGTGGAGATGGCTCCATACTAAGGGGCTTGGTGGTGCTTCTCTGACCCTGCCAGGTACACTGGGAATGGTTCCAGGCAAGATAAGCCTAGGAGCCTCCCTAGAGTGCATACATGTCTTACTGAACAAGGATCCGGTTGTCTCCACTCAGACACTTCCCAGGAGCTGCCTGAGTGAGGGGTCAGAGCTGGCTCATCACCTGGGAGCTCTCAAGAGCAGTAGGCATACCCACCTTCAAAGCTGAAGCCCCCGGGACCACCGAAGAATGCCTTGAAAATGTTGTTTGCATCAAAATCTGGTGAGAAGCATGGAAGGGACAAAAAAGGGGAAAATCAGAAGGGTCTGAGGAACCACACGCAGTAGAATTCTGAGTATCACTTCCCTTTTCCAACATTCCAGCCGAGATGTTAGCAAACCTCCCCCACCCCACCCGAGGCAGAACCTGCTGCTGACCCTGGTCCTGGCATGTGTTCCTTCAAGTGCAGTCCAGAAGGAAAGCGTCCTCTGTCTCAGCCTGTTCTGCCTACTGTCTCCTTACTTAGAAAAGGCATTTGCAGTATGCTGCCTTCCTATAATGCTGGGGCTTTTCCTGAGAAGGCTCAGCTTTGCCATTTGAGTGACACCGAAATTATCGCAGCAGACCTAAAGATCCTGACTACTCTTTTCTCCAGGCCACAGCAGTTCTGATGGCTCCTGCCCTAGCTCATCTTTTTTTTTTT
The DNA here is from genome assembly GCA_001685095.1 of Ellobius talpinus. NCBI lineage: Eukaryota > Metazoa > Chordata > Mammalia > Rodentia > Cricetidae > Ellobius > Ellobius talpinus. Next base: position 21,425 of record LOJH01004745.1, on the reverse strand, counting down.
AATATTTATTTATTCATTATGTATACAATATTCCGTCTGTGTGTATGACTGCAGGAGAGAAGAAGGAACCAGACCCCATTACAGATGGTTGTGAGCCACCATATGGTTGCTGGGAGTTAAACTCAGGACCTTTGGAAGATATGAGCCATCTCTCCAGCCCCCTAGCTCATCTTTTTTTGACAGCCTATTGTCTTACATCACCAGCTGACCACTTACAGACTTCCCCTCTGGAGTGTTCCAGCCCAGCTGCCAAGAGGGCAGGAGCCTTGGTAACAACAGGGCCTCTTCTGGTGCTTTAGAAAAATGTTACAGAGACCTTCATTCCAGGTGTCCAAACCAACTCACCGCCCATATTCATGCCCTCTTCATCCAGGTCCTGTCCACTGTCATAACGAGTCTTTTTCTTGGGGTCAGAGAGGATGGTAAAGGCCTCTCCCACTTCCTTGAATTTCTTTTCCTCCTCCTTCTGAACCTCAGCACTGGCCCCACTGTGCCGATCTAGAGGATTCCGTGAAAACAGGGTCACAGGAAAACAAAGTCTGTTTGTGTCTAAGTTTGAAATGTGGCACCACCCAAAATCTGTAGTTTAGGGTTCCTCCTGCTGCAGCCCTCTGCAGAGCTCACCTGGATGGTGCATCAAGGCCCGTTTCCGGTAAGCTTTCTTGATCTCGTCCTCAGAGGCGTTCTTGTCGACCCCCAGGATCTTGTAGTAATCTTTCCTCTTGCTCTTCTTCAGCTCCAGCTGCGCATTCTTTAGGAGCTGTTTGTGTTCTGAGGGAGACAGGTGGCATCAACACACAGATCCAGCTGCTTCCCTTGCGGGGTCCCAGCCCAGCTGCCCAGAGGCTAGAAGCCTTGGTAACCACAACAGGGACTTTTTTGGTGCTTTCTTCTGAAGACAGGAAGTGAAAATGACAGGGAGGAGCTAGAAACAGAATACAGGTGCCTAAGCCCCCACTCAGGAACTCTGCTGACTGCTTCCAGGCTGATCAAATCAGCTAGCTCCAGGTCCACCCTAAGTGCTACATCAAATATTCCCACATTTAAATTTAGGACCTAGAAGACCATGGATCCCTGGGTCTGATGGCCCTTTGTTTCCATACCTTTCGTTTTCTCCGTCTGATACACTTTTTCATAGTCCCGCACAGCTTCTTCAAACTGCTCTGTGTCCATGTAACTGAGAAGGAAGTACAGGGTAATATAGCACTCAGACACAAAAATCAATGGCCTGTGGGACCTTCTAGGGAGAAGGCATGGCTCATGTAAGAGATACATTCTTTCGGTAGGATGTCTCAAACAGTAGACTCCCTTATCTACAAAAAAACGTGAATCAACTTTCAGTTCCTCAAGGTGAAGAAGCCTCATGGCATTTGTACCCGACCAGCAATCCTCTGCTACAAGTGGGCAGTGGCTAGAGGAGAGAGCTCTTGGTGACACAGCCGTGCCCCATAGCTGGGCCACCTCAGGAAAGAGCACGGAAAGGCACCCACTTGACTACCTGGACTGAAACACATGAGAAAAACCGCTGTCAAAGAGCTTTGAGGTCTTCAGTGCCACAAACATGCAGGGCCAGCTCCAACCCAGGGTACAGGTGGGGTTAGTTGAGCCACTAGGAGGATCGAGGTCAGGGTGGAAGCTGCTGGTGAATGCTTCCACTAGGAGCAATCAATCTCAGAGGTAGAGGTGAGACAGAAGAAGAGCCTCTCAACACAGTCTTGCTTTGATTTCAGTAGCACAAAAGCAAAGAAGGATCCCTGGGCCAAAATGGGAGGACTGAAGGGAAAAGCAGAGTATCAGGACTTTGAAAGTGTTGTTTCCCACAGAACTAAGTGGTATTCTTTTCTTAAAAAAAAAATTATTTTTATTTCATTTGCATTGGTGTTCTGTCTGCATGTACGTCTGTGTGAGGGAGTCGGATCATGGAATTACAGACAATTGTGAGCTGCCATGTGGGAACTGAACCCAAGTCCTCTGGAAGAACAGTCAATACTCTTAACCACTAAGCCATCTCTCCAGTCCCCTAAATTCTTATAACCTGATGTCACCAAGTTTGTCCTCTCTGTCAAAGAGACATAACATCTGCTAAGAAGAGGACACTCTCATGCAGTGCGGCCAGCTGATACTCCATCATGCCAGGCCATCTTTACACATCAGCTCTGAAGACCAGGGCAGTGAGAGTGATACCAATGTGGCTGGTCAAAAAGTCTGATATCTAAGGCATCTCTGAATTTCTGGAAACACACTCATCTGTGACTTAAAAACATAAAACACAATTCCCTACAAACACAGGGTACTAGGAACATAGAGAAACAATTAACAGGGCAAAGTGTCAGATAATCTGAAGTAAAATAATTTAATTCATTGCTGGGTGGTGGCGGCACACGGCTTTAATCCCAGCACTCAGGAGGCAGAGGCAGGCGGATCTCTGTG
>LOJH01004745.1:0-18915 GCA_001685095.1 Ellobius talpinus | reverse complement strand
TGAGTTCGAGGCCAGCCTGGTCTGCAAGAGCTAGTTCCAGGACAGGCACCAAAAGCTACAGAGAAACCTTGTCTTGAGAAAAAATATATTTACTGTGTGCACTCTTGAATATGGATGGTGTGTGTAGGTCAGAGCTGGTAACTCCTGGGAGTCAGTTCTCTGCTCCCACCACATGGGTCTTGTGGGTGGAGTTCATAGGCTGTCCAGCTTGGTGGCAGACTCCTTCACCCAATGCACCATCTCTCTAGCCCAGCCTTGAATTTTTGATTCTCCTGAGTGTTGGGATATAGGCATGTGACACCAAGCCCAATTTATACAGTGCCAGGGACTGAATCCAGGACTCTGTGCATGGTAGGCAAACACCCAACCAACTTCCACTCCCTTTTGTGGGGTGAGTAGCAGGAAGATATTAAACCCAGGGCCTTACACATGCTAGGCAGGTTCTATACTACTAAGCTATACCTCCAACCCAAGCTTCCATTTCTGTCTGACGTGGGGTGTAAAGATGGAACAAATAAGAGCTAGTTTCCCAGAATCAGTAATACAATTCTACCAGTTTTTCTGTCTCCATGGTAAAAATCTGAGGTTCTTTTTGCACTGCTGATGAGGGAGTTTCTGGCTCAAACAGCAGCAGTAGTTTGGGCAAAGGAGGAATGACACCCAAGAGCTTCATTTTCCTTTACGATCTTTAAAACCAGTACCGCTGCCCCAGGCTGAGAAGGGGATGTGGTTCAGCCTGTGTAGTGCTTTCCAAGCATGTAAGAAACTACATAAAAAATGTGTTGATGCTCAGGTCTACACTCCCAGCACTTGGGAGAGGTGGGTACAAGACGATGAGAAGTTTAAAGTCATCCTTGTTATATACATAGTAAGTCTGAGGCCAGCCTAGCCAACCTTAAAGGAAAAAAAACCCAAAAACCAAAAAAACCCAAAACCAAAAAACCAAAAACCTAAACCAACAACAATCAGGAAATTCTTGCCTAGAGTGTAGTAGGAAACGAAATGACTTTTTTTTGGTCCACTATGCCAGATGTTAAAGCCCCAGCTGTGGTACATGCATGTCTCTGTGTTGCTGACTGCAGGCTCACACTCACAAGGAACACATACAGAGGTCAGAGGACAACTGAGCGCTGGCCTCACCTTCCATGTTGTTTACCACTCTATAATAGGCCAGGCTAGCTGGCCTACGAAATGCTGGGGATTCTCCTGTACTCTCCTCCATCAATTCCAGTAGGAGTGCTGGAATTAGAGACATCTATCTGCATTTATGTGGGTTCTGGAGATCTGATCTCAGGCCCCCATGGGCTGGCATCTTCCCACCCCTGTTCTATTTTTTTGAGACAAAGTCTTACTCTGTAGCCCAGCCTGGTTTGGAATCAATTATGTAGTCCAAATTGGCCTTGAGCTAATAGTGACTCCTGCCGCAACCTCACAAGTCCTAGAGTTATAGGTACATGCCACACTTAGGCCAGAAGAAATATTTTTGAGAGATTCATTCTAGCCCTTGGTACTACTGTCTGAATAAAATTCTCTGAGGGATGGATTCAAGAGTAAAATGAACAAAAAGGATGGTGAGCACCTAGCATGATCCTTGTTACAGAGTCCACTGTGCTGGGAACACGTGGCATGGACTATTTATCCCGAGTCTATCAAAAGTGTCTTTTATACAGCTGCACCACTGAGCCAAGTGAAATCATTTCCCACTGAACCTTCCCTACCTACGGCAGACAGGCACAGCTCAACAGTCTCTGAAAATACGTCCAGCTCTCCTCGTCCACCCATCAACAAAACACTCACTACGTGAGCACTGGCGTGTCGAGCACTGGAGTGTCGAGCACTGGCGTGTCAAGCACTGGCGTGTCAAGCACTGTGCCAAGTTAGAGCGGAAGTAAACAACACAAAATAAAATATCCAAAGGAAATGGATTCACATGTTAACAAAAGGAGTTTGGGTCAGGCATCAAAGGAAACTTACTGACCGTGAGGGGCGTTAGACACAGGCATGGGAGACTGAGGGAGCGTGTGCAATCTCCTCGGCTGGAGGTCTATAAAGATAGTCTAGGGCTGGAACAATCCCACCTAGAGGTAGGGGGAAGGACCAAATGACCTCACAACATCCCTGGGTCTGTTTTGTCACAATGCACTTCCCCTAGTTGAGCCCCGCCCCCGCCCTCCAGAGGCACTCACCACTGAGCTCTTCTCAAGTAGGCCTTAATGTAGGTGTTGTCAAGCTTCACCGCATTCGTGCAGTCGTCTATGGCATCATCTAGCTTCCTAAGCTTCAGGGGAGAAAGAGAGCAATCACACTTCACGTCATCACGGACAGATGGAGTCCAGAAACCGTGAGCATGACCAGATCCCTGCCTTATGTTCTTGTTTTTGGTCACTGGGAAAGTCAGAGTACTAAGGACACCAAATTTCAAACTGGTTTCTCTATTATGTGATAAAAGGCACAGATACCAAAACAGCAGACAGAAGGGTGGGTTCCACCCTCCACTCTTCCACAGGCCAACTACAGGGACCAGAAAGACTGCAATTTTTAACCACTACAACTCTATAGGAGCAGAAGCCTAATCTTTCTTATATGCATAGGGTCACTGGGTAACTATGGTCATTCTCAGCTGTACATGGTAACCACCCATTATTTGGAAAGTTTTAAAAGCCCGGTTAAGACTGCTAATTTCCTCTATCTCACTCCTGAAGATTAAACAAACCTGTGGTCAAATGGCGCAGACCCGCTAGCTACTCTCACAAGAGAGAAGACAACTGACGAATGACAGAGGGACAGCCTGTCAAGCTGCCCTCAAGTTCTCAATGCCACAAAGAAAGGTAAGTTTGCTTCTCAGAAGGTAGTTCTTCACAAGACAGGACACCCTTCTCTCTTTTATCTGGCTTAGTCTTGCTGAGCAGATCTCCACAGACCTCTGACATCCCAGACCAAATGCTTACCTTGGAATTAACCGTACCCCGATTACAGTAGAGTTTAGCATTTGTTTTTATGTTGTTGGGGTCTATCCCCAAGGCTTCTGTGTACAGTTCATATGCTAGCTTGTAATTTCCTTCCTTAAATGCTTTATTCCCATCTTCTTTCTTGGCTTTAAGGGCTTTGGCATTCTAGAGAAAAGCAAGGGGTGGTCAGTTCATCGAGAAAGCCTCAGTTCACTCAACAGTGAAGGTGGTTTTCTCAATTTCTTCAATTCCAACAGTCAGGTAGGACAGTCTTCCACCACCTAGACTACTCAGGGATGCTTCTGACAAACTGACAAGTGGAGCTGTTACATTCCTTTAGATTCTCAATTCTTCCAGTCTAGCCAGCATCTTTATTCTCCTCTTTTCCCACTTAGCTACCAGGGATGGAACCCAGGGCCCCAGGCATGATAAACAGTCACCTATCACTGAGCTACGGCCCTAGTCTCACTTGTAACTTAAGATATGAAAGGAAGCTTTATTCCCATTCTGATTCTTACATCACCATGTTGAGAACTTACTCTACAAGCAATACAAGCCTTCTCGTGGTCAGGAGCCATCCTGAGAGCCTGCACAAAAAACTGAACTGCTTTCTCAATACAATCTTCATAATAAAGGCAAAGACCCCGGACATACAGAGCATCAGCATTGGTGGAATCCATTCGTAAAATGTCACTGCAACAAAAAGGACACATTCAGCTGTGGTTTGGAATGCCATGACCATTTCTACCATGTGGTTAGACTGTTCCTCCATCATGGCTCTAATAGTCAAAGTACCCACAGGTAAACAGATTCCCAAGAACTACCTCCAAACAGGTTAAAATAAACTACCTATAGTTATCTTCATTTTTTTTCATTCTCCCCACCTCCCACAGTGCCAGGGATTAAATCCTGGACCTTGTACATGATAGGCAAGCACTTTACCGCTGAACCCAACCTCTCTCTCCCCTATCATTCCCACTCAATATATTTCTTCTGTCTCATAATCTTTTCTTTTGGGTATGCTTTTTTTTTTTTTATTAAAGACAGGGCTTCTCTGGGTTGCAGTCCTAGAGATCACTTCGTAGACCATCCATGCTGGCCTCAAACTCACCAAGACCTACCTGCCTCTCAAGTGCTGGGATTAAAGGTGTGTACCACCACAGCCTGGGTGTCTCAAAATCCTTTATTGAACTAGAAGAGGGGTGGGAAAACTACTGCCCACAGAGCTAAGTCTTTTCTTTTACTGTTTTTCATTTTTCTATCTTCATATTCTAGTGCTAGGTGTTTGGTAATAGGGACTGGAATAAAGGCTTAGTCCAAGCTAAGCACAAGTTCAACCAATGAGCCACACAACATTCCAGAACTTCCGCCACTGCCTCCCTACCACTCCTATGGTACTGGGATTGAAGCCAGACTAGACAAGCACTCTCCCACTGAGCTATATAAATATATCCCTAATGCTGCCACTGGTTCATGTAAATAAAATTTGATTTACACCACTCAGCGATTATCTGGGGCTGCCTCTGTGCTATAATGGCAGAGGGCAGAGAGCTGAGCAGTTGCAATAGAGACCCATGACCTGCAAAAGATAAAACAGTTACTATATGGATAGCTAAAGAGTTTCCTGGAGGAGAAACGACTGCATCCAAACAAACAAACCCAGGCTGGTAAGACTGCTCACTGGCTAAGAGCGTTAGCTGCCAAGCCTGACCACCTAAATTCAATCCCCAAAACCTTCCATAGAGAGGATGGAGAGAACCAGCTCCCTATGAGTTGTCCTTCTATCCTAGATATGCGTGAAAATAAAGGTTAAAACAAACTCACACACATAACATTCTTTCCATATGCTCAAGCACCTGCTACACCACTACATTCTTCGTACCTGTGGGTCTTGGATCTACTCTGGTTTAACCTCTGGCTTTAAGCTCCAGGAAAGTCTGAACAAGCCTAGCTGACACACCCACAGCTCCCATGTAGAGAGCAGCCAGCCAGCATCTGCAGTCCTATCTGCATCTCAGTGATGAACTGGCCAGATTGCATACCTGGCCACAAACTGTGCTTCTGGATATCGACCCAGCATTGCTAAACATTCTGCTTTGAGGATTTTGAAGCGATGGCAGGCAGGGGCAAATTCTAGGGCACGGTCCATGCAGAAAACCACCTAAGGGAAGAGGAAAGTAAATAAGCTCTTCATCTTGGACTCCAGATATGTCTTCACTTGAGTTTGGTCACAACAACAGACTCAGTGCTCAAAGACATTACCTGGGTTCACTGCTTAGCAGTAAAGTAATATCAAAGTTTACACACATTCAATGAAAACAGTGAAATGAGAACAGCAGAGTCATATAATGACAGCTAAGTACTTTTATTAGCCCACAGAATTAAGTGATATTACCTTTATTTTAGGGATGAGAAGACTAAGGAATGGAGAACCAAGCAAGGTTCTAGGTCACCCAAGTTCCACCTTAAGTACAGCAGGACTCCAGAGCCTCTAACCTTAACCAAGCTAAGCAGCCTCCATGGTGTGAACCCAGTGACTACAATCAAAGCTCACAGTCTTCTCACAAATACTGTTTGTTATTTACTACTGTCATTGTTTGTTAGGGCTTAACCTGTTAAGCAAGACAAGAATGGCGAAAATAACCTGGCACAGAGTTAATGCTGCACGCATTACAGAAACTGCTGCTTCTTTTCCTGGAACTGCAGCCTCACCTACTTAAAGACAGGGGGAAGAGGAGGAGCCTGGAGAACTGGCTCAGTGGTTGAGAGCACTAGCTATTTTTCCACAAAATCTGGGTTCAATTTCCAGAACCCACATGAAAACTCCCAACTGTCAATAATTTTAGTCCCAAGGGATCCAATGCTCTCTTTCTGGCCTATAAGGGTTCTAGGTATGCACACAGTGCACAGACATACATGGAGGCAAAACGTTTATACATATCAATTCATTTTTGAAAACACTTAAAAGACAGTTTCTTTGTCCAGCTCTAGGTGCCCTGCAACTCACCAAGTAGACCAGGCTGGCTTTGAACTCACAGAGATCTGCCTGCTTCTGCCTCCTGGGTGCTGGGATTAAAGTAGTTTGCCACCACGCCCATCAAGTTTCACATCTTACTATCAGGTTGGCCCTTCTTACATTTACTTTAGTATAGAAACTCCTGCACTGAAAGAGCCCCCCCCCGTCCGAAGGGCTGTCACGTGACTTCTCCCATCAGCCCAGTTTCTCACACGTACCGAGGAAAGCTGCAGTGAGCTCACCTTCAGCCACATAAGCCTCCATGAATTCACTCCCCTTTCTTTCTTTCACAACTTTGTTCTCTGAGCTTTCACTTCTTATTAAGCTGCTATTCCCAGGATATCCTCACTAACTCACACTCTCCCTAAGTATAACGGGCCAAAGGAGAAATCTCTAAGACTGAATATGAATCCTAAAAGCAAGGAAAGATAACATTCATCAACGTAGACTGCTATAATGGCATACTCTGTAACTCAGTAGACTGCACAAATGTTCCATGTACTACTGTGGAAAGACTTCCAAGACCTACTCAGCGGGGAAAAATGTACAGAATATGAACAATACACTACCTTTCATGAAAGCAAAACTAAGAATCTGTACTTGATGTATGTACAACAACATGGTACAAGAAAATGGAAGTTACATGAACAGCGGATGGGGGCTGCAGATTCAGTTCACTGAGGGCTCTTGCCTCCATGCTTGATACTGAGCACTACCCCAGCACTGGTGGACAGGGGGCAGAGAGGAGTCAAAACTAGGCAGACCAGAGGGCCTAAGCAGAGATATTTTGTTTGTAATCTAATAAATAAAGCTTGCCTGAAGATTGGAGTGCAGAGCTAAGCCACCAGTTAGCCAGAGGCCAGGCAGTGGTGGCACACACCTTTAACCCCAGCACACAGGAGACAGAGGCAAATGGATCTCTGTGAGCTGAAGGCCAGCCTGGTTTACAGACCTAGCTCTAGAACAGCCAGGGTTACACAGAAAAACCCTATCTTGAAAACAAGAAAAACCCATAAACAAGGAAGTAAATAGTGAGACACTGAGCTGTTCACTGAGACGTTTTGTGCTGCCAACACAGCCATGACAAGATGGCAGAGGTCACTGGATGTTCTAAGGACAGTGATGACAACTGAGGTATCACATAGGTGGAGCTGTGGCACTGACTTCTTCAAAGAGAAAAAGGATGAGGAGGAGAGGGAAAGCTAGCCACCACTTCGGCAGCCACACCCCGTGGTTTCACAAGGACAGCGCTCCATACAGAGCTAGCTCTGCTCATCATGAGGAACATCAGTTGGAGGCTCAGTGCTCCATCTCCCACCCCGCACCATGTCCCCAGTAGGGACAGCTGCAGGCAAAGAAGATCTTTGTTTCTTCCAAGTTCATCTGTTTCTCCTGCCAGGATCGTAATTCTTCATTTGTGACATCACCATGAGCTACAGTGGGGGTGTGTGTTGCTGGGATGTCAGAAACAGAGGTTTCTGTCACAAACTCAGAATTCTGTCTCCAAAGTAGGCAAGAGAGAAAAGAAATCTAAAAGACTGCTTTTTAAGACAAAGCTTTTGTCTATGTGAGCCTCAGAAAAAACGTGACAGTAGTTAGAACTGCTCTTCAAACACACACACGCGCAACAAACGCAAGAATCACACTACAAAGACATTATGATTATCAAAGTCACTGAGCAGGAGGATGATACTAAGAGAATATTGGGATGCTGCACAAGCTAGTCAGATATATTAATTCCTGATTATGGCCCTCAGAATATGAGGGTTAAGAAGGATGCTTACTTGTTCTTCAAAACATTTACTCAATTCCTGCTACGGAAAGCCCTGAGCAAACGCCTACATATGAGGCAATAACTCCCTCCCTTGAGCTGAAATCTCTGTCAAATGATCCTAAAAAAACTCCCGATCATGATTTTTGATGTCTGCTGGCCTTCCACTTCCTGCTTTGGTTCTTCAGTGAAAGTTAGTTCTTTACCACCTAAGAAACAACGGGACCCATACTTTAGGCTTAATGCCAAGATCCAGAAAGAGTCTGGAACTTTCATACTTGCTCTCTATTTCAGATACATTAACCCCTTTAAAACACGACTGTCAAAAACTACCACACACTATAATATTTATTAAAGTCTAACACCAAGCTGGGTATGGTGGCAGCAAGAGGACTGCCAAGTTTCAGGCAAGTCTGGACTACAGAGCAAGACCCAAAATAACATCAAAAAGGGAGTAGTGGTTCATGCTGCAATCCAGCACTATGAAAGGCTGAGGCTGGGAGACTACTGCAAAAAGGTGGTGGTGATAGATTACACATACTCTCCAAAAACATAAACAAGGGCTTCTCCATACTCCACCGAAGAGTTTAACTCTTACAATCAGATAAAAATAGATTATTCGACCCCTGTATTTCTAACTGGCTTTTCCTTCTAGATACTACCATACATAACCAATGGGAAAAAGCAGGTTGATTTTTGCTTTATATCAAAAAGCCAAATATAATTAAGAAAATAAACAACAAAAAGTACTTTTAAGAGAGAAAAAAAATCAAAAGCCAAATTCAAATGGCATGTACTATGCTACCCTTTTCTGGAGGACAGAGGCAGCGAGGAGGCAGGTTCTATCACTTCTACTTTACCTTCCGGAAATCTCGTTTTTCAAAATCCATTTCAGCTATTTTCTCATACTCCATGACTGCACTGGCGTTCTTGAACTAAACCAGGAAAAAAAAAGTAGTTTAGGTTAATCAATCACAAAATTCACTAAGACCTTGATGAATTTGCTCTTTCAAGAATATCACTGAGGCAAGGTGTGGTTGCACACACCTTTAAACCCAGCACTGGGGAGGCAGAGGCAGGCAGATCTCTTGAGTTTGAGGCCAGCCTGGTCTACATAGTGAGTTCCAGGATAGCCAGAGCTACATAGTGAGATTGTCTCAACAACACTAAAGCTGGGCATAGTAGTACATGCCTTTAACTCCAGCCCTTGAGATACAGAGGCAGGGAGATTTCTGTGAGTATGAGGCCAGTCAGAGCTACACAGATAGTTACATAGTCAAACCCTATGTCAAAAATGAAAGAAGGGAAAAAAGTCACACCAAAGAACCAGGCATGCTGGTATATGTCTAGACCAGCACTAGGAGGCTGAGGCAGGAGAATAGCAAGTGTGAGGTTAGTCTGGATTACACCGTGAGTTAGACAGTTTGAGATACAGGGAGACTCTCTCAAAAATCCAATTAAAGGTGGGGGAGGCATGGAGCACAACACAGGAGGGATGGCTCAGTGGTTAGGGGCTCTTGCTGCTCTTCCACAGTACTGAGTTCAGTTCCAGCACCCGTATTGGGCTGCTCACAACTTGAAACTCCAGCTCCAGGGGGTCTGATGCCCTCTTTTGGCTTCTGTAGGCACAAGGCTTCTACTGGAATACATATATAAATTAAAAAAACAAAAACAAGGTTGGAGAGATGACTCAGTGTGTAAACACTTGCCATGAAAGTGTGAAGACCTGAGATCAAATCCAAGAACCCATGTTAAACCAGACAAGGCTGTATACATATGTAAACCCAGTGCTGCTATGGTAAGATAGGGGTGGGAAAAGGAGAATCCCTAGTAGATGGAGTGTCAGCTAGCCTGGAGTATGTAGCAAGCAACCACAAGACCCTGTCTTTCCGGGCATGGTAGTCCACACTTTTAAACCCAACCCTTGAGAGGCACAGGGCAGCCTGGTCTACAGAGCAAGTTCCAAGCCTGTTAGGGATACATAGTGAGACCCCCATCAGAAAGACAAAAACTGGAGGTCCTGTTCCAAACAAGGTGGGAGGTGAGAACTCACCTTTAAGAAAACAACTCTGACCTCCAACCTGACTGCCACAGCCAGTGCAAGCCTGCCTCATACAAACAAGAACATGTACACACATAGGTTTAAAACAAAACAAAACAAAAAACACCAAAACACTGATTTCTAACACACACACACACACACACACACACACACACACAAAGGAGGAAGAAAAATTAGAACTAAATTAAACATTTCCTAAAACTGCTGGTGACAATAAAGATCCTCCCCAGCACTGAGAAGGATAAGGCCAGTTAGCCTGGGCTACATGGAGACACTCTCTTTTGTTTGAGACAAGGTCTCATGTAGCCTGGGCTAGTCTTAAACATGTTATGTAGCTGAAATTCCAAAGTATGCACCACCACATATGGTTTAATTGGAAATGGGGATCAAACCCAGGGCCTTATCCAAGCACTCTGCCTGGATTCCAAGCCCCGAGACTGGAAAGGGGCTTTATGTCTAATTTGAACTTCTTGTTAGGAAGACAGGAGCTATACGAGTCACACAAAATATAGACAATGTACGCTAGAGATTGGGCAGTTCTGAGATGCCTGATAAAATGCATCCAGGCACCAACTGCATGAAAGTGGAACTGAAAGACATGTGCTACCAACTTAAGCCAGATCTGAACACATTTCAATTCTTTTTGACAGCACCAAGGTCTAAAATCTGGACTCACAACTTGTTAGACAAGTGCTCTACACCTGAGCTACATCCCAGCTTCAATTCACCCAAAGGCTTTAACTTTACTCAACTTAGTTCCTTGAAGCATCGGCTATTCACCCAGTCATCTCAGAAACCTTCCACTTTTACAGACTTACACCCCATTCAACAGTTAAGGAAACAGAGTCCCAGAGACTATGACATTTGCCTAAAGTCAGATGAGTGTGTTGCTGGTGAAGGGGGACCATCAGTCCTGCCTTTTGGGCCACTATTCCTTCCAAATGCACCACACAGCCACCTCTCACACTAGATCAGACCTACCTCCTGTTGTGCCTGGGCATTTTTATGATCCAGTTCTAGGGCTCTTTGGAAACTGCGACATGCTGCCATTGCATTCCCCAGTGAGAGGTGGCATTTGCCTTCTCGGAGGTGTCCCTAGAAGAAAGAGCACAGAGGGAAGGAAAGGAATATGACTGGAGAGCCATAAAGAAATCAAACCCAACAACAAATACTCCGCAAACCAACACATGGTGAAAGGTAGGGTGGTGGTTCTCAATGGATGCGCTGCTGTTCAGGGGACAGCTGTCACAATCAGGAATTGTGGCTGTCTGAATGAAAAGAGGAAGTATTCCTGATGATTAGCAACTACAGGGCAGAGATACTACTGTACAATATCATCTGCATTGATTAGAACAGCACCCCAGAGAATGAGCTGCAGGACTGGAAAACCCTGGGCTAGAAGAACACAGCTGTAGACACTTAGTCTTTACCAAAGAGCCACATTACATACCCGAACAAAACTGTCATCCAATCTCACTGACTGCTGTGCATCTCCAAGAGCTTCCCGGAACCGTCCAAGCATCATTAATGTAGCTGCTCGATTACCGTAATAGCTAGCATTTTTAGGACACATATCTATAGGAAAAGTAATAGAACACAAAAGAGTTCAGCACAGAGGGCTAAAGAGATGGCTCAGTGAATAAGAACACTTTTACAGAGAACTCAGATTTGATTCCCAGCACCTGTATGGTGGCTCACAAGCATTTGCAATGTCAGTTCCAAGGGATCTGATATGATACCCTCTTCTGGGTATGGTGGTTTACATCTTTAATCCCAGCACTCTAGAGACAGAAGTAGAAGATCTAAGTTTAAGACCAGCCTGGTCAATGTAGCCAGTTCCAAGACAGCCAAGGCTACACATAGTGAGGCCTTGCCTCAGACAAAACAAAAAGTTCAGCATACGGTGATTTAAAACTACAGGGCCATTTCTTACAGAACTATTTCAAGGGAGGCCTGGAGAGCTGTCTCGGTAGTTATACTTGTCATACAGTGTAAGAATCAGCAAAAAGATCTCCAGAACCCGGGGCTGGCGAGATGGCTCAGAGGATAAGAGCAGTGGCTGCTCTTCCAAAGGTCCTGAGTTCGATTCCCAGCGACCACATGGTGGCTCACAACTATCTGTAATGAGATCTGGTGCCCTCTTCTGGCCCAGAGATACATTCAGGCAGAATATTGTATATATAATAATAATAAAAAAAAGATCTCCAGAACCCAAGTAAATGCTGGGTGACCTGCTGGTAAGTAACTCCAACCTCAGAACCTCAGAGGGCAGAGATAGGAACCCTCTGAGAAAATTAGCCATTGAGACTATCAACTAGCTCTAGATTTGATTGAGACTGTCTCCATGAATAACATGGAACAGCAATTGAGGATGCTCCCCACATCAACCTTGGCCTCCACACGCTCAGGCACACATGCACAACACACCAAAAAAAGGGGGGGTAAGAATAAGAGACCTAGATCAAGAGAATCAAATACAAACATGTTGAGGGGAACAGAGAATGGAGAGCCAAAGCAGGAAGATTTCTGCCAGTTCTGAACAAAACAAAAAGCTGGGTATGGTGGCACATGCCTTTAATTCCAGCACTCAGAGGCAGAGGCAGGCAGATCTCTGGGAGTTCTAGGACAGTTAGGGCTATTATGAAGAAAAATCTGTCTCAGAAAACCAAACCAGACAAACAAAATCATTGCAACTATTTTGAGATAACTCCTCATCCCAGTCAAAATGACGATCAGCAACAAACCTGACAATAAATGTTGGAGAGGATGTGGAGAAAGAACACTTACTCGCTGCTGGAGGGGGTACAAATTAATATAGCCACTGTGGAAATCCATCTGAAGATGTCTGAAACAAGTATATATCACTACCATAAGGCCCAGCTGTGTCTCTTCTGGACATATACAGACCCAGAGAACTCCATACTCTGCAGCAGAGGTATCTGCATCCTCATGTTTCCTGCTGCTTTAATCACTGCAGCACAGAACTGAAGTAAACCTAGATGTCCATCAACAGCCGGGATCCTGCTCAGTGCTTAAGGAAGATCCAATCACAAAAGGACTTAGAATGGGTAATATTAAGCGAGATCACACGATCTCAGAAAGATAGAAAAAAATCTACATGGTCTTCCTTATATGCAAATCTTAGCCTATAACTTTTATATACATGTGAAAAAATGTGTGTGTAGGTATAGTGTAACATGCAGAAAAGAAACAAGAAAGGGCTTGATATCTGGGCATGAGTAAGGACTAAAATGCAGATTATGGACATGAGTTCTAGTTATAATTCTATCATGGAGTTTTTTGGGTTTCGTGGTGGATAATGGTATTAAAAATGTATTTGACAGAAAGTGTAAAATCTAACATAATGCTCCACAGCTTCAAAATGCCTGTTCTAACTGTAGGTTTGGTTAATTTAGGTTTGTGATTTTTTTATTTCCAATTTATTTTTTTTACAATGAAGTTAATTAAAAAAAATAACAAACAGTGTCAGCCTTAGCAGATAAAGGCACTTGTCAAGTTTGATGACCTGAGTTAGATTCTACATGGTCCACATGGCTGAAGGAAAGCACCAACTCCAGCAAGTTATTCTGACGTCCACACATACCATGGCAAGCACATGAGTACATACACACTAACAACAACAATAATAATAAGCTGGGCGGTGGAGTGCATGCCTTTAATCCTAGCATTCTGGAGGCAGAAGCAGGCGGATCTCTGTGAGTTCAAGGCCAGCCTGGTCTACAAGGGCTAGCTCCAGAATGGGCTCCAAAGCTACAGAGAAACCCTGTCTCGAAAAAAAAATAATAATAATAATAATAAAAAAAAGGCTAGGGGTGAATGGGGGTAGAGAACAAGTAGAAACCATGGACTGCATGTAACCTCTTCCCATGCTGACACACTCTCTCTAAAGGTCACAGTCAAAATTCGATTTGTGGAAATGGAGAAGAGCAATGATTCATCCAATTTGATTTCATCCCCAGCACCTCAACATGACACAACAAAACAAGAACTCTTGCTGTGTATGTTCAAGATCATCTTCAACTATAAGCAAGTTTAATGTTGGTCTACATGAAACTCATAAAATAAAAAATGCTGTCATATTAAAGCACAGAGACAAGACTCAATTTTATCCTCAAAGGCCATTTCCTAACAGGAAAAGGAAGCACCCTCAATCAGATGTATGTGTTGGGCATCTCAGCTAGAAAACAATTACTGATCCCAAGATGATCAGGTCATGAGTTCACCAGCTCACTAAGCAAAAAGTGCTTCTTAGGCAGGAACCACTTACAACAGCTTCCGGCAAATAAATCTATCTACTGCAATGACCAGGTCTTTCTCACCTATGGCTTTTGTGTAATAGTTATAAGCCTCGTTGTAGTCCTTCTTAGCATAGTATGCATTCCCTTGTTCCTTGAAGGATTCCGCTTCCCTGGAAAGGAAAAGAAGAGTCACATTACTATACTTCAAGGATGACCTCTATAACCTCATAGGAACAGTCTGAGGTTTAGATCCAAGCTTCAACTTAGTATGATGCAAAGTGATTTATAGATCTGTCCATCACGCTGATGGACACAAAGGAGTCCAGTAAAATAATCCAGCCCATTTACATTCTATCAGAGACATTCAAACTAAATCAAAAGAACTTTCAGCTAGGTGCAGTAGTTCACACCTGAAATTCCTCAATCTGGGGAGGCTCAGACAGAGCGACTGCTTTGAATTTGGGGCCAGCCTGAGCTACACAGTAAGTTCCATGCCATTGTGGGTTATAGATTGAGACTGTCTCAAAAACCCAACACAATACAACAAAACAAAGCCTGCTAGGCATGGTGTCAAAAGCCTGCCATCCCAGCACTTAGGATGCAGAGTCAAGAGATCAGGATTCAAACCCAAGCCTGGTGACATCAACTTTGAAGACAGCCTGTATTATCTGAGACCTACTCTCAAAAAAACCAAACCGGGGCTGGAGAGAGGACATAGTAGTTAAGAACAGTTGTTGCTCTTGCTTCCAGAAGACTTGGGTTCAGTTTCCAGCACCCACATGGTGGCTCAAAACCATCTGTAACTCCAGCTGCAGGGGATCCAATGGCCTCTTTGGACCTCTGAAAGCATCAGGAACATAAGTGGTGCACATCCATACTTGCATGTAAAACATTCATATACATACAGTAAAAATAGATCCAAAAAATACAAAAACACCAAAACAGTAACAATAACACAAACAAAACTACTTCATGCAGTAGTCTTTCATCTCGCTTGTTATTCCAGCCTACAGTCCCTCCCACGGGAGACATTTCGACATTTCCTCATGTAGCTCATTTTCCTTTTCCTCTCTGCTGTTAAAAGCTCAAACCTCTTGGGCCTTGTGCACACTACACACGTGCTTTGTAAGTGAGCCGCTGAAAGCCAACAGTGAACTTTTCCAGTATTGTCACAACTACTGCCCTCTTTAGTTTTGTTTCTGAAGGGCTGGGTTTGAAAGTTTGAGACAGTGTCTTTACATGTAGCTTAGGCTACCCTTGAATTTGTGGCAATTCTGCCGCAGCCTCCCAAGTGCTAGGCTTACAAACTTTTAATATGTCTACATTTGCAAACTTCTAGGAAAAACATTTTCAGGTAATTCCACTCAGGGCAACCAACTTCTCAATATGAAACAGGTCAGCCTTAAGAATCTTAATAATTGAGCTTCCTGAAAAGTGGTTTCCCCTTTGTCACTGGAGGCCAGTAGGAAGCAGGTGACAAAGGAGTGAAAAGCATATGGGTTTATATGATGGAAGACGGAGCTGAGTGACAGCAGAGACCCAGAATGCTGGAAGTGCTTCTCTCTCAGCATTCTCTCTTCACACCACGCACATCTGCCCTTTTTATCATTTATCCACTAGTGGGTTCAAGTCAAGACACAACAAACAGTGTTCGTGAAGAGCAAACTGGGGCTGGAGAGATGGATGACTCAGCAGTTTAAAAGTACTGCTTGCTTTTCCAGAGGACCCAGGTTCAAGTCCCAGCACCCACATGGCATCTCACTACTGTCTGTAACTCCAGTTCCAGAGGATCTGACACCCTCACATAGACATACATGCAGGCAAAACACCAGTGCAAATGAAATAAAAAAAATTATTGGGGCTGAAGAGATGGTTCAGTGGTTAAGAGCACTGACTGCTCTTCCCGAGGTACTGAGTTCAATTCCCAGCAACCATATGGTGGCTCACAACCATCTGTAATGAAATCTGGTATCCTCTTCTGGCCTGCAGGCAGACACACAGGCAGAACATTGCATACATAATAAATCCTTAAATAAAATAAAATAATTAAAAAAAAGCAAACTACTAACCTCATTCAAAAGTATGCCTAAGCAGCAGGTGTGGTGGTGCACATCTTTAATCCCAGCACTCAGGAGGCAGAGGTAAGAGGATCTTTGTGTCTTTGAGACCAGCCTGGTCTATATAGCATATAGTAAGGTATACATACTAAGACCCTGTCTTGGAGGGGGAGAAAAAAAAAGTGCTTCAAAATATCCTATTTCCCAACTCGAATGATAAAGATGATTCTTTACTGTAACATAACTAAGTATGCAAGCATATTTCTTTTAGAGATTTTAGTTTCCTTTCCTATTCTCCATACATGCAAAAGGGAAATCAATTTAGGGTTGCCTGGAAGAGAGACAAAAGTCAGCTTTTGGTTCTCCCTTCTGGTACTACTGGGGATCAAACCGAGGGATTTGTATGAGCTAGGAAAGCACTGACGGTGAGCTACATTCCCAGCAGTAACAGTTTAACACTGGCGATGAAGCAGGAGATTGCAGCTTGAGTCTACGACACGGCATGTGAGAGATTCGTGTTTCATTTCTTACATATTTTAAACCACAAACTGACAAAGCTGTCCTCCCTTTTCAAACTTCCTCAACAGTGTCCTGGTAAGGCCCTAAGATGAAAAGAGAAGGAAAATGGGGTGACTTACTAATGTTGACAGATTTTATTGTACTGGGTGGAAGTCTGCCTGAAAATCTTTTTATACCAACTGTCATAATGCTTTAAAAAGGCCATCTGCTATTAAAAGAACCCAGGAAAGATCTCCCTCTCTTGCAGGACTTAAGACAATCAACTGAAATCTTTCAATGCAATATACAAAATTCCTTTAAGCATAAATTAAGCAAAGTGTTATACAAACTCTAAGAAAAGCCTATGTTTTAAGAACAGACATGCCAAGAGATTTATTTCAAGGGCTTTCCCCGAACTGGATTCCAGAAGCTGAGAAAAACCACTCTGAAGAAATGGAGTAAACTCTGGAGTAGATACTGACCTGTCTCAAATCTAGCTTCTTCAGTCAGTAGAGACTAAGAATAAACAGCCAGATCTTTGAGGAAAACCAAAGGCATCCAGCCACTTAGCCAGCAGCACAAGGCTTATTAATAACAAGAGCTCCCAAATGGTGGTTTTTCCTCAACACTTTTCCCACGGAGCCTGAGAGCACTGCTGGCTTCTAACATAAACCCAAACGATTTCAGTTGAAATCACTAACAGGTATTTAATTGGCCAGGTTCTTTCCATGCACAACTAGCCGAGTAAGGTTCATTGTTCCCACATACCTTCCCCAAAACAACCTCAAGTCTGCTGGAGTTTAAGTAACTTGCCCAGTGTCAGAGAGTGACCATGCTTGTCAGACCCCAAAGTCTGCATGTGTAACTATCTAAGCTTTCTAATGCTCACTTCTGTGATATTGATAATCACTTTAAAATTGATCTGTACTATTGGAAATAAGGCAAGGACAATAAATAAACATTTCTTTAAACTAAGACAAAACAGCTGTCATGAAAAATCTGTCCCAGGGATTTTTCCGAATCCAGGTCTGAAACCTGGATTTAATCAAGCTAAACAAGATCTCTAACCACCAGTCACAGAGAAAGTGGGGCTCCTTTCTCTTTAAAATGTAAGACCCAGTGCACTGGATTTTGCCTCCCCCAAGAAATGCATTTCAATTTAGTAAATGGTGAGTAGATTCCATTCTAGAGCAAACAAAGCAAGTAATGTAGAGTCAGCCCACAGCAAAAAGAACAAGAATTGTGTTGTGACGAGTCGCCAAGTCTTTAACCTCACACTGCACATCAGTCCAGAATTAGCTATTCCCAGTTTCATAAAAAGAACTTATTTTCATAGAAACACAGTTTATTAGCAGCTGCCTAGACAAGAGACTTAGACACTTGGTGCTTTTAGGCCAAATGCTTAATTTTTGTAACCAGGTCCTATGTCCAAGTGGAGCCTAACTTCATTTTGGATTTCCCCAAACATGCAAGCTGTAACCAATGGGTCTGAGCCTTTGAGACCAGCAGAGGAAAAAGTAGATCTTTAGAATTCACCAGGATGGCACCAGGAACAATTCAGAGCTAGCTAAATCATTCAAGTCCTGCCTTGGGAATCTTAGAGAAAAGCTGAAGCTGTTCAATCTGTCCTTAAAGCAAAGTGACTGAAAGATGAGATGTCAAAGATGTGGAAAAGGAGAAGAGCTCGTTAACACTGGAACTGAGGGCAATCTGAAGGTGGCACCTGTCACTATTGCCAGAGTTAGTAATTCATTTGATAACTAAATGAAGTTTCAATATATACCTGCTAAAACTTCAGTGCTGAGAAAGGAAGAGTTGAGATTATTTTCTGTGGGTACAAAAATTTGCAAAACTCAGGAGGCAAAGGTAGGTGGATATCTGTGAGTTTGAGGTTAACCTGGTCTATACAGAGGAAGTTCCAGCCAGTCAGGGCTATCTAGATTTTGGCTCAAAAAGACAAACAACAACTAAACTCCCAAATTAAATTCATACCAAACCTTAAAATACTAAAGCAAAATATCCATATCTAGAACTGGCCTGATGGTATTATTAACAACTATAATACATTTCTTGTGATTTTCATACTCTCAGACAGCTCCAGTCAAGACATGCACAGGCCTTCTAAAGCAATGCTGCAGCCATCTTTCCATTTGTCTTCCAAATGAGGAAGCAGCAGTATGTGCAGCAGAAATGCAGTAATGTATCGTATGATGTAGTAGTGTACTGTAGTGATGTACCGCAGTGATGCAACTCAGTGATACAGTGATGCATGGTAGTGATGTACCACAGTGATGCACCTCAGTG
>LOJH01004744.1:20509-33359 GCA_001685095.1 Ellobius talpinus | reverse complement strand
TGGATATGTGTGCACAGCACAGGTAACAGCACAAACACACATGGAATTAGCATAGCTGTAGTGGAAGGGGAGGTGAAATGGACCTTCTTTAACTTCCCACCTAGTTCTCACAAACAAAATAGCAATTAGCTTTGGACATAGAGAAGAAAATGCCTGAGATGGCAAACATGCCTAAATAACAATTTGTCAAACTCCTGGGTGGTGGTGGCATATGCCTTTAATCCCAGCACTCAGGAGGCGGAGGCAGAGGCAGAGGCAGAGGCAGATGGATCTCTGTGAGTTTAAGGCCAGCCTGGTCTATAAGAGCTAGTTCCAGGACAGCTAGGACTGTTACACAGAGAAACCTTGTCTTAAAAGAAAAACAAACAAACAAGCAAACAAAGGATTTGTCAGACTTTTCATCAAGGCTAGCTGTTAATTTGCTCCAGTGTTTTATTGGACTAGAAATGAAGACGAAGATTCTGCTGCCCCTTCATCATTACCGTCACCTGTCTGTGTTCCGCCCAGCTGGCCCTTGGTGTAGTATGTACAGTTAATAAGTGAGTAATTAATGAATGCCAAATGCGGATGTGTAAGGATTTTCACCTTTTGATAATCTCACCATCTTTTCCACACCCCAGTTAGACTCAGTGTAATATTAATGACAGCATTTCGGCCATGATTTAAGAAAATCTTGCCCCTCTAGGCTGTTAATTGCTGAAGAAAATGTAAGTATTCTTTGTGCCATTATAAGATAAGTTTGGACCTCTGAATTCTTGTTCCTGTTTTTATTGTTCTCTTGGAAGCCCAGCTTGCTGCTGGTTCATCTATTAGGCACTTGAAAATGTTGAAGTGCTTTGCATAGCATTTGCTCTTGTATTGTCTAGGCCCTCGTCGGCCTCCTAGGGTCGTCACACCATAATCTCAAACACAACATGTGCCTTGTGGCCCAGATGTTTTCCAAGAGGGAAAACTGGAGCCAAGAAAAGCAAGATAGTATCCTGAATACCCAAAGGAACTGATAGGCCTAAAAAGCTGCCTTGCAGCCAACCGTGTGGCTGTCCAAGAAAAAGCGAGCCTATTATTTGTGTTGTTAGGGTTCCTGTGATCAAAAAGTAGGATTTGAAAAACGGTTGATAAGATCTTTTGCTTCCCAGATTCTTGTAATATCTGCTTTTGTGGCATGGACCTGGGTGTTTGGCATTTTCCAGATAGAACTAGCCTGTAGCAGCAGTAAGAGAAACAGCAACAAGAGAGGCAAGAGCTCATGTGATTTTGTGGTTTCTTCATACATGTGGCACAGTTAAAAACTGCCTTTTTGCCCTAATAGTAAAAATTGCAAAAATTCAGATCATGGAAAAATTGTATCTGGAACTAAAGCTTAGCTGAGGCAATTACCAAAACCCTACTGTTTGGTTTACTTGTTTGCTTATAGATTTGGGTCCTAACAGAATTTACCTTACATATTTTTGCAGTGGGTAACAATATCTGCAAGGGGTTGCAGGAGGGAGGAAGGGGGGAGAGAAAAGGGCACAGAGAGTTTATGATTCCTTTCTTTTTTATTGGGTATATTGTCTTGTTCATCTTGAAGCAAGGATATCTTTGGCTTAACTTCCTGGAAACAAATTAATTACTTTATAAAGTTACCCCTGTGCTTTAATTTTATGGATGTAACTAGTTCATAGCCTTTGCATAGCTTATCACGGACAGAAATCCGTGGCAATGTGGATGGGGTGCCATGATATGTCATGATGACGCTTTAATCACGTTTGATCCCACATCTTGCTTCAGAAGCTGTATTGCCTTCTGTTATAATCTAGATAGACCAGATAGATTGTGTCCCTGTCTGACTTTTTCTAGATGAGAGGAAGCAGTGAGATGGGGATTTGGTTCTGGGCTCTGTCAGAGACTTTAAGACTGTCATAGGAAAAGCAGTTGAGATGTCTGTGCTTTTCCTGGCTTAATCATGATACACCCTCAATGTGGTAAACTTGGAAATGATTCGAACTAGCTACTTGTGACTGAATTAGATCTTCGAGTTTCTTGAATTTAAACTTTAAAAATAGATTTTATATGTATGGGTGTATACCTAAGTGGATGCATGATATGTGTGTGTAAGCACCTGCAGAGACCAGAAGAGAGGGTTGAAGCTCCTGAAGCTGGGGTTACACGTATGGTGAGCCAATTGATGTGGGTGCTAGGAACCAAATTCTAAGACTCTGGAAGAACATCAGGCTTTATTAACTATTGAACCATCTCTGTAGCCCCTTGAATTCAAACTTGAAATCCAGTTGCTTTTGTGTTTGTTTGTTTTGGTTTTTTGTTTGTTTTTTTCCCAAATAAAATCTTGTTTTATATTTAAAACCGTTACACCCAATTTCCCAATGGAGAAGAAGTAGCAATCATTATGGGGACCAAGAACCTAAATCTCATTTGACCTGGGGATCTATGTCTCTGATAGCCAGTGAGGCAACTTTAAAGATGTCCCAAATCACTTGGTACCAGGTGACAATATAGCTCTCCTCTAGCCACACTGGTCCATTGTCCTTATAAGTTCAATATGAGCAGATCATGTGCATGTCCAATGTGAACACAGATCAGCAATGAAGATCAGTGCAAATGAGCTCCCTTCACTCTCATTTCCATGGAAGAGTTGCTGCCCCTGCAATTGACCTAACCTGAGAAGGCAGCCCTGCTCCATTTTCTATAATCTCTGATGATTCCAACTCATGGTGGTCCGTTAAGTTTCAGGAGACAGGAAAACCTGTACTCTCCATCTGTAGATCTGCTGGAAGCTACGCAGTGGGGCCGAATGGAAGATGGGAGATGAATGTAACAACCTTTGTTCCTTTTGGAATATTCCCAGAGACCATATGCAGAATGACTTCTTTATCAGGGCCTTAATACTTACGAGAGGCAAAGTGAGAAACTTGAGATGATTTTAGTTTTGTTCATTATGCCAGGAGTATAGAATAACATGTTTCAAAGGCACCAGGGCATTTGATCTATCCTGTGTGAGCTGTAAGCTTCTGTAAAGTTCATGTCAGGCAAATGAAGAGGCAACATGTAAGTTGTCTTGCTGACTCCACACCTGGTGTGAGGCCCCATTTCTGCTGGTGATGAAATCCCCCAGGGCTGTTCCCAGCTGACACCAGACACTGTTAAGGAACACACAACCCACAATGTGAAAATTATCTAAAGAGAGGTCCAGTTCCAACCTCCAAATAGTCTGCAGAGTAATGTGTGTGTGTGTGTGTGTGTGTGTGTGTGTGTTGGGCAATTCTTCCTCTATCAACTAACATGTTAGAAAAAGGAAGCTTGAAAGTTGTAAGATATTGCAAAAGTTATATAAAGTCAGTTAGGGCGTGGGAAATGTGGGTGTGACAGATCTATAACTTCCTCAACAACTGGGGAGCTGTGTCCAACTTACAGCGGAGCTTCAGCAGCAGCTTCTGTCTTTTGCTTTTATAATAATGCTTGCCTACTTTATGCCTTGATAGTTAATAGAATATATATATAAACTATCTCTCTCACTCTCTCTCTCTCAATATTGAGAGAGAGAGATTTCCCGAAGCTAAATATGACATCAAATTTGTTACGTTGTAATCCTCTAATCTTGGCAGTGGGCTTTATTTTATAGCTACTTCATGCATAGGAGTGCCATAGTCCAGAACAAAGAAATCAACCTATGAGGTCTGCTCCTTTTCTTCCTCTTTCATTTCTATAACTTAATTGTCTCCCCCAAAGCTCAGTTCTAATATATATAACATTTTAAGTATATTCCCCAGTCTTTTTTTTCTTTATTTTCTTAGGACAGGGTCAAAATGACATATTTGCATGGATACAGTATCAGAATTTAGCACCTTTGGCTGCTGGCAGCAGACACGAAGATTTATTCTATAGTGCTGTGCACTAACTTACTGGATTCTAGCCATTTGCCTAATGGATCAGGAGTGAATCCGTTTCCTTTGGCCTCTCAGCAAAAGCCATTTGTCCAGCAGCACCAGTTTCTGTCAGGGAGGGTCATTGCCTGGCATCGTCTTGAGATACACAGTCTACACAGACTAACTTCCATGGATTGCAAGTGGGAATTTGCAATGGAACACATACCTAGTAAGCTGGAATCTTCTCAGAGAAGGAAAAATTGTGGGATAGATACTTCCTGGGATATTATCTAGTTCATCTGTAGTCCAAAGTAGAGCAGGAAACAAACATGTTTGTGTATTATATTAACTTCATATTTTATACACCAGCCCAGCTGATCATGTTAAACATTAGGCAAATAATTTATAGAGGATGTGTAAGTGTGTAAGGATCTAAGTGGCATTTATCACTGCATCTGAAGTCACAGCCCTGTGTAGGATCATCTCTGCAGCTCTTTTGAAGGAAGTCTGCTCAGCACATAGGATCAGTCAGCCTAGAAGGTAAGATAGCAGTAATATCTCTGTAGTGCCTCCTGCAAGATTGCTGTATTTGAAACCATTCTTCAGGAGTCTTTGCTCTCAACAGGACCATTCCCAATAAGGTAGCTGGAACGGAGATACATCTTACACATGAGCATTTTAAACAAAAGCAAATCCCCATAGTTCTGGTGGATGAAAGCTGTGTCTTCTAACAACTGTCTTGACTGATTGTAGACATCCAAAAAGTCACTTTGCTAGGAAAGATGACAGCATGGGGGGAAGAGGTATTTCTGTTTGTACACACAATCTTAGAAGAGATTTAAAAAAGCTCATTATGCAAATGTATGGTTATTTTAATGGCTCTAAAGGCAGCCCAGTTTGTCTTTTCTGCAGGAAGACAATAAAAATTCACTTATTTTAGAGTGAATGCTTTCTGTTTTTAAAAACACAGGGCATTCCAAAATTGTCCAAGCAGTGCCTAGCATTGGGAGTAAAAGACAAAAGCAGCAGGTCCTGCCTTTTTAGTTAATCTTCATTTCAGAAGTCTAAGAAACTGCAGCATTTTGGTTCCCCTGGGAGAAAAAGTGGTTGACAGGTTTCTTGGTTTCCTTCTGCATCGCGGCAGAAAAAGCAAAAGCTTGCAGACACGCTGGGATTTGGAGATTCGCTCTTGTCATAAGAACATTTTGTGTTCTGTTGTTCCTGTGCTGTATCTGATGAACTTGCAAAGACAGATAAGGGCAGCATGCACTATAGTCTTGAGAATCAGCAGCAGTCTCCTTGCCTCCTGCACTCCCTTCTTAGCAAGTGTTCCTGATATTGCTGGCCCATTGATCCTTGCCTTCCCTTCCTTCCTGTCTAGCCAGCTGAGCAGGGGTTTTGGCTTGGGTTCAGCTCTGCTTTCTTATAAGCACCTTCTAGGTGGAGGAGACCATGCTCTCTCACTAAGATCCTGAATTCTCTGTCTTCTGTTCTGCTTCTCACCTCTAGCATCTATCCTGTTAAAACTCAACATTTTAAAAATGCATGTCCAAAAGTGTATCTAACACTTGTTAATATCAATTATTATCATAATTTAAAGCCTAAATTGCAGATGTTCACTGTGCTAGTAAGCCAACTTCTTAAGACTTTTTTTTCCCCACAGATGAGTGTTCCAATTTAAATGTGTTTTCTCTTCCAGAGTTTTCTATACATAGCCGTTCTGACATTTCAGATTGTGATATTCCTAATATTTAGTCTAATGAGGAGCTTCAATTTTTGAAAATACTCTTATACTTGTGTTTTCTTTTCTATTCCTTCATTGTTTTAGACCGGTTCCTTATTTTCTTTTGAGCATGACTAATGATAATAAAGTCTGAGCTGCTGTCTCATGTTGCACATTTTCATTGTCTAAAGCAGCTCTGAAGACCCACACTGACAAGATTTTGAGCCTAAATAAGATTAGGTCATGTCTAAAAGAAACCATCCTGTGGATCTAGCAAACTGTGTGGGTGTAAACATGTGTGCGAGAGACAATATATTTATCCACAGTCTGTGGTACCAGTGTTTCTTCAGACAGCGCCTGCTCTCTGTCACAGCAAAATGTAAGCAGCTTTGGATGGGCAGTGTTAGATCATTTTAAAGATCAAGACCTTAAAACCCAGAAATGAAATCTCCATAGATTAGAGTTAGATTCTCCTGGAGCTAAGACTCATTCTCCCAGCATGTCCCTCACCTAAGGCATCCTTTCTTCATTTTCAGCCATCTTTGAATGGGAATTGGGACAGTACCTGACAATTAGGAATTTAGAAGCTAGTGATAATACAAAAAGGAAAGGGCCAGTGAAATTTTAACATTTGAGTCAGTCTAGAAATACTGAATAGTGAACTCAAGGATATTAAACAAGACTATAGAGTTACAGGGCATCTTTATCTCAGTTCCATCGGAAAAAAAACACAGAAACAGACATAACCACAAAACAATGGCACTTCCTAGACCCAGTACATAGAGAAGCAGTGGAACAGTCAAGATTTTGTTGGCAGTAAAATGTTCTTTGTAGAGTTTTAGAAGCGGAATTGTGAAAAACATAGTTCAAAATGTTGATACCCAGTGTGAAGTTGGCTGGTGTATGGAGGGCTGCTCTCTCCACTACTGGTTTTTAGACGGTGAAAATCTCAAAGGGCAGATGCACTGCTCCTCTTTATCCTGGGGACATTTGGTGGCATTTGTTAAGAATTAAGAACTTAGCAATGTGAGTACGTACAGAAGCAAGGTTGTGTGCAACCTCTATTATCAAAATGTAATTCCAAATAAGGATATTATCAAATGAACTCTAATAGACCCAGAGCAGAGCCAAGGAATTTCCAGGGTTTTGATCCAGCGTCTGGATGCTTAAAAAATCAGACTGACTAGTCAATGAAAGTGACCACAATATTAGGTGATTTTGACTCAGAAGAATGTATCGGCCTTCCTTGGAGAAGCTGCTGCTAGTTCTCCATTTCTTGTCTTCCTCCACTTTATGTCCCATCCCAGGTGCATATAAAGATGACCTTCTATTCTTTTTGTGGTTTAAGGAAAGTTTACATATGCTTGAGCTAAAATGAAAAGGAAAATGCTCCCATCAACATCAACATTTTAGAGACACAAGAGTGAAAAAACTGGTGGTGTCTCAGAGTTCTCCCAGAGCGGAATCATATTGAATGATGTTCTGATCGTCTTCACTCTCAAAGTTCTTTAATTACCTTGGAGGAGGGGGATATTAAGTGGTAGAAATTTACGTAACACCCCTTAATTGAAAACTGTGTCTTTGCTCACCTCAATTTCCCAGACTCCTCTGAATTCGGGATAGAATAAGAGCCCTGGATATTAAATAACAGTCCTTCTAAGTAGCCAACATAATTTTTGCTACTTTTTTCCTTTGTGGTCCTGGGATTAAATCTAGACCTTTTGTGACGCTAGGCTCATTAGCACTGAACTACACCCCCCAGACCTCTTTTCACTTCTTATTTATAAGATGGGATTTCATTAAGTTGCTCAAACAGGCCTTGAACTTGTTATTCTCCGGCCTCACTGAGTAACAGGAGTATGGGTGTGTATCATCAGGCCCGACTAATTCTTTAGGCTTTTGCTTACAGTTGTCTTGCTTTTTGGCACAAGGTTATTGAAAATGGAAGTAAAGCCTCCTGATATCTCTCAAGAAACTTAGAATGATCTATAGTCTGTCTGCCTTCGGGATTCTTTTGTATGTTCAGGTCATATGCTGAATGTTGTTGGCTGGATCCAAGTCATGTAAGCTATAGGACTAGTAGGTGCTGCCTGCAGTTCAACTCTGTCTACAGAACAAGGTATATCTTACATTAAGCATGAAAACCATGAGAACAAGGTCTTCATAGAAGCTTATTGAGAAATCCGGAGATGCTATTGTGAGGACGGACTCAAGTCATCCCATTCTGCTGAAGACTCTCTAAGTCACCCAGAGAAGACATACGTCACAAGTCTTGACTTGCTTGTCATTGGCATCAGCAGTCAGTCCTTTAAGTAGACACTTCTTAGAGATGTGGGGGTAGTTCTGAGAAACTGTATCAAGTTATAAAACTCTTCTGTCTTTATATCTGCAGTCTGCTGCTCATTTTGGCTTGAGCCGACCAGAGGATTACTTTGTCCCAAGTTCTCACCTGTTCATTCTATAGCTCTGCTCTCTTAGTCTGGCAAAGCATTCTTTCTGTGTGATGCTCCTGACCTGTCCTCAGCGTCAGCTGATACAGTCCTCCAGAAGAGATGCATCATGGAGAACTCTCCAAAATACAGAGCAGCTAGTCAACTTTTGAAATGAAAGTGACCTATAGCCAATGTATGCATGCATGTGTAGAGACAGTGACAGTAACAGAATAGTCAAGGACTTAGCAGTCCCATAGAGACACACTTGCTGATATGGTTTCATCAATCAGCATAGTATGCTTCTTTTAGTATTTAGAATGTCAGCAGTGTGCTTTAGGCTTACGAAGAATTAGAAAACTGAATTTCTGAACGAGGGATGATAACTTTGTATAAAATGGAACAGTCATCTGTTAGGCAGTGATATGCTGAAGAGGTAACAACCATTTCCAATGAGTAAACTCCTAAGGGAAGCACAGAGAACAAAACTGAGTTTTTTTATATCAGGAACAGCTGGTAAAGAGAAAGCATGGGAGCAAAACATCGCCAAGCGCACATTAGAGGTCCCACTGTAGGTAAAGTCAGTGCGACAGAGTTATGAGGGCAGACACCATCTTCTCACTGTTAAGGGACTGCTTGCTGTTTATGATGTGCCACATTTAGCAAGGGCATCGTAAGTCATACATTCAGCACAATAAGATATTACTGTAGGAGCTACCCCCATCTTTGATCACAATGAAGGGAAAGCATTTGAGATTACAGATGGAAGGAGCCACCATGAATAAGGGTCACATAAAGGTGAGCTGAGAATTCTGAGGGACAGAGAATGGCGACCCAGAGGCTGCTCCAGGTCTGGTATAGGAAGATAGCTCAAATTCTCCATGCCTATTCCAGGCCACAAAGCCAGCATGTGAGATTTATAATCTGTATAATTTGAGGATCATATATATCATAGACATGAGATGATTATTCCACATAAAGTAGCTGGTTTGGATTTTTTTTAATGTAACAGTAAAATCTTAGGCCAGGAGTGACTTCTAGAAGCCCTGAGTCTCATCCCAACCACCAGAGAGATGTCCATAAGGAAATTAGTTATATGCATTCTCCACTCACAGCTAAAGCAGAAACCTTCTTGGAAGGAATTCCACAGTGGTCTTTACTGATACTTAGAAGCTAAAGCTGGCCCATAGATAGTCCACTTTTTGGGGTGATGTGCATTTGCTGTATGCTGCCTGTGAGTTTGTGTTTGTACTACATCTGATTTGCATTTGTTCTATGTTCAATTAGTTTGGAACTACGTATGGGCAATTTTGCATGCATAAAACTACCATACAGCTATAACTTAAATTAAGTAATCATTAAAAATGAAACTCGCCTACTTCCTCCTAGTCTGTAGATGACAGTGATTGAGGGGTTCAGTGTGCCTACAGTGGCACAAAAATTGAATCAGTAAATGATTGTAGTTCTCAGGCCCAGATGCTAATTAGTTCAACAGCTTGCCTGGTTTAATGATTGATGCAGTTGGGGGGAACGGACTTGTTCCCCAGTGGAGTCAGACCCTTCAATGGAATAGAGACAGTTGTCCAGTTGTGTGGACCATCTTTGAACATAGTCAACACAGATGTGCTTAAATGTTGGGGCTTGAAGCAAAAGATGAATTACCTCGAAATGTGAAGGAACAGAATTCCCTAGTCTTGCTTCTCATGTAGAAGGGTTTCATTGGGCTTTGTGATATCACTGAGATTTCTTGCTTTCATTGCCATGAGTTTCCATCTTATGAAAATGGTTTACTCATTTCTGGTTCATATTTCTCTGTAGTTTTCCCATGTACATTGCTACTCAGGAATATGGGAAGGGATGGGAGGTCTTGAGATGGCTTATCAGATCAAAGAGCTTGCCAAACAAGCCTGTGAATCTGAGTTCTAGTCCCAGAACCCATGCAAGCGTAGAAGGAAGAGCACTAACTACAGAAAGTTGTCTTCTGATGGCTGGCCATGTGCACCCTCTCTCTCTCTCTCTCTCTCTCTCTCTCTCATACACACATACACTATTTTTTTATTTAAAAGAATATATGGTTTTGGTTATCAAAAGAGAAAAAAATTAACCAAATACTGTTATGTATACTATACTTACTTGTTCCAAGTTATTTTAAACTTTTAAGTTATTGAATTATAAGAATTACTTAATATAGTAATTCACCACATATTTTAATATATTCACAAAATTATTCAGACCATGGCAACTTTCCAAATCTAGAACATTTATACAGCCCCCTTAACAACTCTCATACCCATTGACAGTCACTTCCCATTTCCTTTCTTCCACATTATTCTAGTTATTTTTGAAGCACCTATCTCATGAGGACTGACTTTTGTGCTGTTAGCTCACACAGAGTAAATGAACTTAAGGCAATCAAATCTACACATATACATATATGTGCATATATACATAAATTGCTATACATAGTTTATCAGAATGCATTTCTTTTTTTAAGAGAAGCAGTAAATAACAGAATACTTTAATATGGCTTAAGTTGAAAAATAAACTTGGCAATATTGTGAGTGAAACTAAGTAAAGGACCGAAGTGAGTATTCTTACCTAACCCTCAGCCAACATGCCAGAAAATCTTACCAAGGTAATATAAAGGTAAAATCTCAGGTAAAAACGGCAATTATGTTCCCAATAGTGCAAAAAGTATCAGATGAATTATATATGTAAATATAAGTAGACCCTAATCAGTGTTCCTGTTAGAAGAGATGTCAGATTTTACTTATTCAAAAAGTACTTTTTTTACCACACAAATGATAAATCATTATTCCAGGTGCCTTCATTAATGTAATTGGTAGGCTTAGTTAATTCCACACGTTGGAGAAAAGAATTGAGCTAAACTTTATTGCTGTCAACAGAAGAGCTTGATAAGCTATTTGGTAATGTAAATAATGTAAAACACAAAGGAAATATGTAATCTATTGGGCCAGGTTAACATTGGTTTATAGGAAGGAAGACACGGCACATTTGAGGGTGAGCAATCGCTATGGTAACACAAACCCCTGCATTCTCCTGTCTTCTCTTTTCAACCATTATCCCATGGATCTCACCTGTCATGTTCTAATTTATTTATGTGCTTTCTGAGCTGATTCCATTCCATAAGGGGCCTGAATTCACTGGCTAGAATAAGCTAAGTCCCTTTCTTCCTCTGGAGTTTTAACCCAGGACTCCCTCTGCAGATGCAGATCCAGCCCACGTAACTTTAGATCACCTAGCTCCTTGCTTATTTTGATATCTATTTCTTCGAATCTGTTCCATTCTGCATCCCTTGGAGAAACGTTTCAGCTGAAGTCAGGTACCTGTTAGTGTCATGAATGGGCCCCAGCTTGCAAAGTCTCATCCCCAAGAGTGGTAACTACTGGCTAAATTGGGTAAGCACACACATGCTCTAAGATGTTCATTGTGTAGATAGATCAGGCGTAATATCTTTTTAGAAAAAAATCTACAATTGAACTTATATGAACTTGTACCTCCTTGCCTTTCAAGATTTTTGAGTTATTTTACTTTTCATATGTCATAGCTGTGGGCCTCAGTTCATGTCTTTAATTTAGAGCCAAGAGTGCCAGGAAGGCTGCTTGGTTAGCCATTAGTCACTTGTCACCTTTGAAAAGCTCATTATCATTTTAACACATTAATGACACAGGGGATACTGGGGTACCCAGATATAAGGCAGTACATTAATCAATAGTTTTTGAATATTATTCTTTTTGCCTTGCAACTTGAGTGACTCCACCTTTTTAAGGGTTTCATATTTTACTAAACTTGTCATTTTTCCACTTACAATATTAAAATCTCTTTGGAAGTAGGTAAACCTGTCCGCTAAAGATGTCCAAGTAAATGTGCTTAACTAAAACATGACCCACTTTGCTAAACTTCCCAGAAATAGAGAAAAATGCAAACCATTGAGCAGTTTTCCTTCCCTACCTCATTTGTACGTTTTCTACGCCGCATCCTTGTGTGAAGTCCTTACTGCAGCCTAATAGTCTAGTACCTGTTCGCCGAGCGAAAGAATGAACGAAATGTGAAGGGTTTTAAGGGCTCCTCTGAGTTGAAACCCTGCCGTCGACATTTCAAAGTCCATAACGGAAAGTGAATACCAGATCACAAGATCACAAAACAATGCTGTTTTCTTGACAGTCTAACCCGAAGCAGTAGATTGCCGTGCTAGAAGTTTCATTTTTCTTCTCATTGGGACTACTTCTTCTTTAGACTTTCTCTCCAAATTAGTATATCATTTTTGACACCTGACTCTCATAACAAATATCAAAACCAGAGAAATCCTTAAATTACTTTTCTTCTGTAGTGTTAAGAGTTCTTTATAATGAGTGCAGGAAGAACAAAATCAATTACAAATGGGCGTGGAAGGAGAGCATGCTCAGAGTGTCACCATCAAACCTCGTTCAGAAGTTGCCTACATCCTAAACAAATGGCTCCAGATGGCACTCTCCTTTGGTTCTCTCTGATCTTGGGGCGAAGCGTGTGCTTCTGTGCCAGCAAGCCATGTCCATGTTCACATGTGCCTCGGAGCTGTACAAAGAATCGTATAGAGGCCTGAACAGTTAAGCAAGTTGCAGCAGCACCAAATAGCTGTGTCGGGGCATTGAGTTGGTTGGCATCAGCTTTCAGAGTCCAGTCTATTAATGGTGGTTGTTTACAGTAGCATTTAACCATCAAGAAATGTTGTGTGTAAAATTATTTGGCTGGTTTTCTTTTGTTATTTACTTCTTTTAGCTTTACCTTTTCCTCTCTAAGGACAGGTTTTTCAATAACAACAACAACAACAACAA
>LOJH01004744.1:5516-20501 GCA_001685095.1 Ellobius talpinus | reverse complement strand
AACAATAATAATAATAATAATAATAATAATATAATAATAACAAGCTGGCAAAGAACTTACTAGCTGGAGACAACCCTAGATGTATAAATGTTCTAATATTGGTCTACCTGAAATGATTGGTGGCATTCAGTTATACTTCCCATTGGTTTATTTTGTTCATTCTTTTTGTGCTTATATTTTTTTCTTTAATTTTTAAGGTTATTTTAGTTTATTGAGACAGGATATCATTCCTGCTGGCTGCTCTTTTATAGCCCAGAATGTTCTCAGACCTAATGGTCATCCCCCTACTTTAGCTTCCTGAATGCTGGGATTATTGTACCACCACCACACACCCATCTCTGTTGTCATGGTATTTATCATGAGCTGAGGCTGTGAGGTGGTATGGAACAATATCTGAATAGTGGAGGGGCATCGCCACTTTTGTAGCCTTATCTGCTGGCCCTGCAATGTTCCAGGCTCATCTTAGACAAGAACATGGATGAGGGAACAAATACTGGAAAAAAATAGTTTCAGTTTTTTCCATCTGTTTGACTTCATTGGAAAAATGCTGTTAAGTATTTTGTTCTACAACAATTCAGAAATGTCCTTCTGATTCCTTTCAATTTTTTCTTCTTTTTTTATCAACATTTGAATCCTGTGCTTTAATGCCTGGTTGACAACTTACATGCAAAACTACAAACCTGTTCTGATTCTGATTCGTTTTCCAATGGGATCTGAAACATCACGGATTACAAGTCAGAAATCAGTAAAAGGATCAAATAAAACCAAGTTCTTATCCCTCGACAACAGGGACTCATCAAACCCAACCCCATTCTGCACACGAAGATGAGCACAGCATCAGAGCCATCTTGGCTCCTTATTCTCTATTGTGTTCTCCTCTAACGACAGGAAAAGACACATGTAGAAAACCGGTTTTTATAGTGGTTATTTCATCGTCTGAATATCAGTTGTGCCTTTGAAGACACATTATTACATGGATGAGGATAAGAGAATTTTTCTGCCACATAAGCACAGCAAAACAAATCTTAAGATTTACATTGAAACATTGAAATAAGTGTACTCTACTGTTTTCGCTTTAGCCTGTGTGCATTTTTCTTCCTCTGAAATGGTTTCATTCAGGATTGTGAGCTGATAGATATGCCTAACAAAAAGTATTTAAAATACATGTTCTTCTATCCTTTTGGTACATTCATAGGTTAAATAATATAATTCACTTTCTTCTGTTCAGTCCACTTATAGGGAAGATAGAATGACAATAGAACCCACATCTGTCCTGACCACCATGCACGATTTATCTGGCTTAACACACACACACACACACACACACACACACACACACACACACACGGACGTATGCTCCCAAAAGTCTTCCTGCCAACACCGGAAAATCGTTTCAAGTATTTGGAATAAAATCGCCCACACCACTTAGTTTAGCCTCTGATCTTTAGCGGAGGCCATCACAAGACCAGCAGTGGCTGAGTAGCTACTGTTTTTATGAAGGAATGCTACGGCACATCCAGTTTTTACAAAAGCGATGGCTTCCCCAGGCAATGCTGTGCCTATGCACTAGGGACTCGTGCAGAAGGAGGGCCTTGCCATCACCATCCCTTCCGTCGTCTTTGCCCTTTTGCTCAGATTGCAGTACATTGATTAATTTCAAATCCCATCAGCAAGAAATGAAATCTGCTGAGCAAGCACCTATAACCTAATGGTGCTATATAGAAGAGAGACACGGCCTTTCAGTAACAAAGACTGATACTGAGGAAATGAGTTAATTTAACAAATTACTGGTCACCCAGCAAACATCTGAGCAGAGAAATGATATATGCAAGGTGTACTAACGACACTGTTTTCTTCATTTCTTACCCCTCTAGCCCTCGCCTTTCAATCCCCTCTAGGGAGACAGTAAAAATGGGAAGGGCAACTTGGTGAAATTTCATAGTGATTTGTTGAGCTGAATTAAGTGAATTTACACTGGAATCATTAAAATGGTCACTTTTATTTTTATTGTTTATAACCTGGGTATCTTTTGTCCATGGAGCAAGAATGCTTTTGTCCATGGAGCAAGGATGCTGTGATACTGGATTTGCCAGAGTCTACAGTGGCTTTGGAGAAGGCACCGTAAACAGACTAGAAAGTTAATCTGCCTGTGACATAAACTTTAAAAAGAGTAACCATGGATTTCATTGTATGACATCAGGAATGTAAACAAACTAAGGGCTAATGCCAAATCTGTGCTAAAAAGCGAGTTCTTATTTCTAAAAGACCAATTCGGTTTATAATTTGCAAAATAATATACTCATTTTGCCTGTATTTTTGTGTAACAAATCATACTATTCCATGTTACTTCACCCATTGTCAGGAATTTAATAGCGCATGCCGAACCATTTCTAAGTTGGAAGACATCACTACAACACACTGTGTTTTGTCCTAGAACAAGCAAGCTCATAGGCACCATTTGCCAGCAGATTTTATTGGTCCTCATACATTTAGTGAGCCCCACCCCATTCATCTGCTGATGGCTAATAAAAGCTATACCATGTCTCATCAATGGAATTAGTAATCTGTGGGGACTGAGATGCCTTAATGCCTGTCACTCTAGATCGATGATTGCTGGGATGTGCCTTTTTAGTGGGACTGAAAATATTGGTGTGACTTAACAAAATTTAGACTTGTTTCTGTTATTGGGTATGTTTATCAAATTCTGACACCAAAAGAAGTCCATTGGTAACCATTTAAATTAAAAATATAATTAATGAAGTGTATATTTTTAGTAGTAGCAATAAGCATGATGACCACATAGTTTAAGTAACTTCTGTTGTGCTTAACAACAACAACAAATATGATTGAATAAAATTAGACATTTAGAAGTAGAAAATCAATAAATAATATTAATTTTCAGAGGAGGACCAGCTCCTTATTTTCTACCCAGTTGGAACCAATTTATTAGAGTTAGATCCTTGAAATTAATACCCAGTGTAATAATACTCCATGATCTGTAACCATCATGTCACTTCTTCCTTAAAAATGAAAATTGTTGAGCTAAATCCAAGCTGTCAGGGCTGTTATTAAGTTTAAATCAGAACAATAGAGCATCAGATTTCTAAGCAACTCGGAGTTGCTTGAAGTTCAGGTCTTTCTCCAGGGCTCTGAAGAACCCTTCCCACCTTGTCAGTCTGTCTATGGCTGGCTCTAGAAATAATTTTGAATATTCCGTAGACTATTAGCATTCTGATAGTTTGCTTAGTTGGACCCAGTTTTGACCTGTCACAGATATAAACCATGTTTGACTTAGATCTAGCCAAAGACTATCCTATCCCCACGTCTATCGGCAGCTCCATATCTATCTGAGGCTTTGTCAGGCAGATCTCTCCCCTCTAACTTAGCTCTGCTTGGCAGTGTCCTTCCCACTCTTTTCTATCTGAAGACTGTCCAGTGGGGCCCAGCCAGTGGCCTGAATGTGGCTAGCATAAAGGGCAGATGATCCCAGAGGTAAAGAATCGCCTCTCCTTCTTCCCGCATGAGCGTTTATACAGCTCTGCTGAACAGCCCACCATTCTGTGATGGCGTTCTACCGCGTATTCACCTTGATTTGGGCGGGGGGGGGACTCTGAGTGCTTTTATCTCTGCAATGGAGAAATTTCTGCAGGAAAAGAGGATTGTTGAAAAGGTGACCATAAAAATTTGTACAGAAACTTTGCCTGGACCCCTTCAGGCACACTGATAGAGTAGTATTGACTTCTTGGTTATTACTGCATTTTCACCTGGACCTCCAGACTATGGAAAGACAGAAAGGGCAGCTATATGTGAGGAGAGGGGTGGCTTTGTTTGCTTGAAGTGACTTTTTTAATTTAAAAGCTTCCTCTAACCTAGACAGTTCAATCACAACAGAAATAGAGTAGAAATCCCTGAAGTACAGCAGCAGTGGAATAGGGATTTCTAATCTTTCTGCCAATTTGATAAAGCCAGTTGCAGAACTGATGATGAAAACAGAGCCCTGCAGTTGTTTTCAAGATGCTCTGTGTGTGTATGTGTGTGCGCGTGTGTGAGGTTAACCTATCTTTAGCAAAGGATACATTGGCTAATGTGAGCATGTCCCAGATATTGCAAAGGGTATATTCACACACCAAAAGATAGCAGAATTGTATGAAATCCTCTTAACAGTCATAAACCTTTGATCCTTCTACCCCATCAACTCAGATCCACTGGAAGCAAAAATTTAGTATTTATTGAACCGCTATAGGTATCCAAACCTTGGCAATCTACTGTCAAGTAAGGCAAGTCACACTGTGAATTGTGTGTGTGGGTGTGTGGGAGTGGGTTGTGTGTTTCTGTGTTTTGCTGGTGATTTAGCCCAGAAGCCTGTACATACCACAGCAATAGCTGTTTCACTGAACAACTCCCTCAGCCCCAGCTTGGAAGTTTTCACCCAGAAAAGGAATTATGCTTGTCTTCCCAGAGAATGAAGCCACTGTTTCTGGCAGGTTGTCTTTAAGCACTTATGATTTGTCATCATTGATTATAAAGCAGCAGAAGTCTCATCCCTGGTGTCACCTACAGTTCCAGGAAGCTGGATGGAAGGGCCAGCACCAAGGAGTTCCTTTCCAAAGCTGTAGCTTGGTCAGGTTGAGTATTTTACAGTGTGCTCAGGGATGGGGTGGCCAGAGGACCAGTGAGGATGATAAATATGAAAGTGAAGCCCACCTCGGAAGTATCAAATCTTTCATTAGGAACATTGTCTTAGTTAAATCTCAGGCTAGAGAAAAAAGAAAGAATGGGGAACTTTGTAGAACCTGGGCACATTTGATTAGTGGACAGAATGGAAAATGATAGACACCCATGGATCCAAGAATCCATTTCTGGCATGCTTTCAGGCATAATCTCTCAAAATTAGATAGATTAGACTTGATAAAAATTATTCAACCAAAGTTTATGGCATAAGTAAATCTCATAGCTAATAAATCTGTTTCCCATGGATCTGAATTGATAGGGCATTGCCAAAAGTTTGCAACTGTTATGTAGATTTCTCTCTTGAATGAAAACCTGAGGGATGATTTCAAATGCTAATTATAAATTTAGCAATGCATGTCCTGTTTGAAGAAAGAGAGAATCAGGACTATGGTATAAGATAGTTGGTTGGAAATTAACCTTGGTATTTGAATTAAACATGCCAGTTATCCAGCAGTAATTATAGCAGTTGAGCATAAGATGTACTTTTTCTTAAAATATTATATTCCTTGTCTATACTTTACACACTGCCTTTTAGGAATATTTATACAATATAAAAATACAAACATAAAAATTGACTTAATAGTACAACTTTGTAAACATAGGAATGAAGATAATATTGACTCCTATTTAAAAAGAAACTTCATAGAAAAAAAAGTTTTCTTTCCTAAGATTTCTTCCTATTGAAATCCAAACACAACTGAATTAATTTTACCTGAAACTTTTAATGACCAAGTGTGTCAAAGCAATGTCAGTAAGATCAATATTTGATGACCTCCTAGTTAAAAGCAGCTGAGATGATAAAAAGGAAACCATCATTATTCCCCAACTTTAAACTTCTGCCTGTATTACTGTTGAATTTTGAAATATATTTTTTCCAGTTTCACATTCCCAAGTAAAAATTCTGGTCAGATTTTCCTTAACGATGTCCTACAGCCACAGCCTTGGCAAGTTATATCTCTGCATACCTTCCTACACATATGCACTTACTACATTTTGAAGTTCTTAAGTTTTAGCTAGGAAGCAAATAAACCATGCGGCTACTGTATGCACAGACTGATGTCCCCAATTACATCAAGAAACTCTTCTGTCTCTTGCTGTGTAGCACATCACCCTGTCGCAAATAAAATGAGAAGCTGTCGATGTTTTCATACTGGCCAATACAGACACCTAATCAGATCCCATTTATCCAGTGACAAGCTAAATGAGAGAGAAGATATAAAACATTCAAATACATCTATGCCTATAGTTCTGGTCTATTTGTAAATGCATTGGTTTCATATCATAGCAAATCATTATTCCAAACCCATGGTCGATGGTTTCTGGAGTGAGAAAACTGTGCATAGCAGAAGGAAACAGTGCGAAATGAGCTGCACAGAATTGCTCAGGCAATGAAGTCCCACTTGTATTTCAGGTCCTAAATTTTTCTAGATAAGGATGGAGCTCTATGTTAAATATTAAAATAATTGAATTGCTAATAGAAAAAGATACTATAAAAATAGCTTATCTACAACTGTGTGTTTGAAGCTGTATGCTTTGCCAACCACTTATAAAATTCTAACTAAATGGATCATGGTATTTATATATTGGTTTTGTGTGAAGAAATGAAATTTTTGTTAAAATAAATTATCACTATGGCTTCCTTTTAGAAAATCAGACTTTTCTATTAAATGCTAGCCCAAACCTAAAATAAGAATAATTAAATTAATAAGTGTTTTAATATAAAAAGAAAGAATCTGTTTACTTCTCACCCGTTCCCCTAGTTTCTAAGGTCATAGTCATGAAGTATGCGGGTGTCTTTTTTAGGCTAGAAGGGCATCAATTAAGAAATTATTTTTTATGGTCATAGGCAGTCTGTAAAACCTACAAACATAGTGCATCCATTCTATTGAGTTTGTAAGGGTTAAATCACTCTTTCTTTCCTCAATACAAAAACTAAATGAAGCTCTCATTTTCTAACTCACAGTGTCACGTTCTGCTGATGACATTTGGTATTCTTAACCTCCTTCTATGGTCGCTAATCTTCTTGAGAACCAGAGTAGCTGTAAGTCACCTGTAGAGGAATGGTCACTGATAGCCCAGTGTTGGTATCAACTGCTACTTTATTTACATATGTAAATGAAGATCTAGCTTCCCCCAAATATAGTAAATGTTTGGTCCTCAAATTAAAGTACTCCCATTAGGGGGGAAATATCCTCAGATACCTAACTAGTTTCTTGGAAGGGGCAGGGACTTTGTCATCAGAGATGTGGGTTTGCGTTTTGGCTCTGCCTTTTCCCATCTGTAGGAGTTTGGCAAACTCTGTCATGTGTCTGAAATGCTGTTTTCTTTCTGATAAGTGGGGGAAATAATACAGAGCTTTTGGTTATTGTGAGAACACTGTGAGCTCATGCTGAAATCGCTCAATAAATGTGATTTCCTTCTGATGTCAGTACTCAGAAAGGATAGGAATCAGATCTTCATTGTGGTAAGTGGGGTTTTCTTCCATGTTGCTGGTACCCTGCTAGGATGCTCCAAACCCTGACTGCATAGACGGTGGGCTACTGGATAGCTTACACTGGAAGTTTATAATGTACTTCAATGGCACTAACTGTAATATGACCCAGGGCAACGCTTGACACATTTTCTATAAAGTAATTTCAGTTACCGCCTTTTGTTTTTATTATGGAGAGAAAATATGAGACTGTTGGCCAGAATGAAGTTTCCATTTTTTTTCCTTTTTTCCTTCACAGCTTTTCTCAAGGACATTAAACACTCTTCTTAATTACTTTTTATTGATTTTTTTTGACATTTCTGTTCAAAATTGACTGCTTATTTTTAGGAAACAAAAGGATGCTAAACTAAAATGGTTCATTTGGAAGTACAGAGTTCAATATTATAGTCATGTTTCTTACGGGCAGTTGTGGCTTAAAAGACATCATATAAAGGTCCTGCTGTGTGTCTCTGGTCTCTTACTTCATAAATAACATTTCCGCCCTAGCCTTAACTAATTGTTAATAATTTTATTACTTCACAGTGGTCAACTTTAGAGGAAGACACTGTTTATCATACTCAGTTGAATAAAAAAATTAGTTTTTTACTCAATCTCTACTGAATAGGGATTAGAGATAAAAATTAGGCACATTAACTCTGCTTTACATATTCTTTTCCCAATTTTGTGGTCTTTTGCTATTATTCACGCTCTGTTTTACAGGGATAGCTGGTAGAGAAGTCTGATTAGATGATGCTTCCTTGTGACCTAACCAAAAGAAAGATGTCTTATATCAGGTCTGGAGACAGCCAGGTGTTCATCTGTTCATTTGTTTGGTTTTTTTTAAGAATTGCTCATTTAAATTTACACGGAAGTCAAAACTTAACTTTCATTTGAGAGGATTGCCCATTTGAAGCTTGGTGGTGCAAATCTTAAATCTCAGCTTGAGGGTCGGGGGAGAAGGAGGCAGACAGATATCTAGGATTTTCAGGCTAGTCAGGGCTACTTCGTGAGACCCTTTCTCAGCAACAGACAACAATACAAAATTATTACTAATTTTAAAAAGCTGCTTTGAAGTTAAGTAATATTATCTAGCTAATAAAAGGAGCCTGCCTACCACCAAATAGCCCTGGAAATAAATTGCCATCTCTATAACTTAGCTGCCTGGATCTTTTGCCCTTTTCTCCTTCAGCCTTTGGTGCATATCATCAGCTTTTGGAGGAGCTACTACTATTAATTTTACATGGAGGTCATTCAGCTCTTATGCAAATATTAAATATTGCACAGGCATCGTAACTAAATTTAGCACACCATTTGCTACAGTTCCTGCTGTCCCGAGTCCCCATACTGCCTACAGCTCAGCATATTTATATTTGTCCATATACCCACAAGTACGTGCATTTCTGTAGCTATGGATTTGTAAGGAAATAATAGGGGGAGTATTTTTTCTACCCTTGAAATGGTCACTAAATGAAAATTGAATTTTCTTAAAAGCGTTTTAAAAAGGAAGATGAGGATAATTTGATTGGAGGCTGAAGAGAATCCATTACAACATTCCAGCCGGTTGGTCACTTCTCTTACTTACACTCAGCTCTTCAGGATCAGTTAAAGAAAGCTTAGCAGAAAACATAGCTATTCTATTCTGAAAGAGCCGAGTACTAGGTAATGGGACCGGAGCTGTTGCTCATAGTTAAGACTAAAATAGCATGGGCTTGACTAACATTAGCCTCCTGCTTTCTACTCAGAATGTGAAACCGAGAGGTAATAATACTTTATGTCTCCTTCTCTGAAAATATGGTTTGCAGACGAAGGGAATGTTAAGTGAGTATCACTGATCACTGGCTGGAAGGTGGAAGAATATGATCTCCCTAAACGTGGAAAAAAGGGCTACATTTCTTGTTTTGTTTGCTTGTTTTTACTACAAGGTCACAGATGTAGTTATGAAATAACTATCACGAGCCAGAATGAATTAATGGATACATTATGAACCTTGGCATCCATCGCCTTGGATGGAATTCATCTTTTGTTGTTGTTTGTTTGTTTTACTTGTTTTGTTTTATTTGAGATGAGGCCCCACTCTGGAGTACAAGCTGGCCTTGGACACACGCTATAGGACAGTCTGGCCTCAAACTTAAAAACATACTACCCCTGCCTCCTGCGTGCTGGGATTCCATTGCATACCATCATATCCTGCTGGGGTTCCTCTTTTTTCCTTTCTTTCTTTCTTTTTTTCTTTTTTTATGCTGAGAACAGGCAAAAAAGCATCTAAGCTCCTTCAGCCTCCGTTTCTTCAGCTGTGAAAAATCAGGGAACCTTCTTTATTGTATGGTTTACTGTGAGGATCTGTTATTTAAAATGCTACACTACCTGGCACAGAACAGTTATTAACGAGCCTCAGTTCTTGTCTCGGCGAAGAATGTTTGTGGCATTACTGCACATCTGCAGTTCATTTGCATGTCTCTTCTACATGTTTCTTCTACTTCTAGCAGGGAGTTGGGGGTCCAGGAAGAGAGCTAGAGCTGCGCCTTTGCAGTTTACAGCTGACATTATCCCCTGGGGTGAGCAGGCAGGGTAACTGGAGGAAGCACTTGTCACAGCCTAAAGTTAAACTCCAGTGCAGGGCTCTAGAGTGTTTGTGCTATAGAAAGGAAAGCTTTAAGCAAAACAAGATGGTCTAGAGTGCTCAGTCACAAAGTACCACGTCCCTCTTCACTTCTAACCTCATGTGTCCTGTCCTTGACCTTGCTGCAAGATTGTCTTAACACTAGTACATGGCAAATCACATGCCCGTCAAAAAATGGGGCTCGTGAGCATATTTAAAGTGCTTTTACTTGCCTCAGAAGGTAGTTTGTAGTCATTGCTATCCTAGAAATGAGACTATTAGGGTTGAGTCAGCCTATTTTTTTCTGTCGTAAGAGAGGACAGTGGAAGAGTTTGGAGTCACCAGAAAGATAGCAGAACATGGATTGCCTCTCTCAAGTTTGGATGTCAGCTAACATCATGTACTGCCCTAAAGAGTGAGCCTTCTGTGCACTGGCTTTTTCCTCCTGAGTCTCTCCGGAGCCCATGCTGACTCTGATTGCCAAGACCTTAAGTGCTTTGGAGAAACCAGGAGGCAGCGTATTTTTTGGACCTCATTTGTAGCAGGTGAAGGCATGAAGACATCTCTCTGGTACTCATGCTTCTGGAGCAGGAGAGTGTCTGTCACAGGGTGTGGTGCCATCCAGTCCCAGTCCACTGTGACCTTCCTTCACTGAAGAAGTTATTGCCATGTGGATGCCATCTTCAGTGGGAATTGTAATGAGTCTGATAGTAGCTTTTGACAGAATGGCATCCAGGACTGTCAGTCACCTTACTCTCTTTAGCAAAACACACTGGAAGTAGGGAGTGAGTGGACAATGAACAGAACTGAGCACGCCTTTCCTTTTGGTAGTAACAGTGCCGGTTAAAGCAGTATTTGAATTTTTATTAATAATTCCTCTCTTTCCATAAATTTTGCCTGGTGAATTACAAAGTCTGCATGTAAATTCTTTCCTTGAGTTGACAAAGGGCTATGTCAACCTTATAAGGCGGTCGTTTGTC
Organism: Ellobius talpinus; assembly: GCA_001685095.1. Taxonomy (NCBI): domain Eukaryota; kingdom Metazoa; phylum Chordata; class Mammalia; order Rodentia; family Cricetidae; genus Ellobius; species Ellobius talpinus. The sequence goes on along the minus strand of LOJH01004744.1, from coordinate 9,721 downwards.
CCCTGATGTCAGCCATGTTGTTCTCACCTCACTGCGTCATCAAGATAGCTGAGCATTGAGTGTGTCCTCTTTGCTACTTGATTCATCAAACATTCCTGGCATGCTGGGGTAGCCATGGTTAAGTCCTCAGTGTATTAACTCATGGTAGCAACAGATTTCTTCTGTCTGGACCTCTGCTCTCATGGCTCTGTGATCTAAGCACAGTTGGAACTTTGTTCTGACCTCATGCAATGTCTAGTCACAGTTTCTTGTTAAATAGAAAATGTTATTGGCTTGGACATATCCCTTATCTTTGCAATTAGATCATTCGTGACTTCTTTCTCAGGGTCACTAGAATGGTCGCCATTGTCATCTAGAACTAGTCTCACTAGGCAGAGGCCACAGGATTCAATTCCTGCTCCAACATGTAGACTTCTGCATACACTCAAGCTTACCTACCTCTAGACTGATTCAGCCATGCGGATCACACTGCTGTTTTTTTGGGTGAAATTTCACCGGACATTTTCAACTCTGTGTGGCCCTTGCCATTATGCTGCTATTTAGTATGGAAGTTTCAACCTGCTATTAAGACTTGAAACTGTAACTGTCCACAAATTGTAGCAGTCTGCAATCTGGCAGCCCTCTGCAGGCTGTGTATTCTTTCCACAGGAGAGGACAAGCTAAAGGAAGTAGCTACCTCTGGGTATCAAAAGCTCTTCATATTGCAGCATGGCTGTGTATGCCTACTGTTAGAACTGTAGAAGCTGACAGTCTGCATCGCCCTACACAGTCTGACTTGAACTTGATGGTCGCTGTCTGCATGTTAAGATGTGCCAGCGGTTCACACAGCCACCATACCCACTGCTCTCACGTGTCTCCGCCATGGCCAGCAGCAGAGTGGTTCTGGTGGTTTTTTCCCTCTCTTATTCATAAGAAAATTTTAAAATGTGCTCAACCACATGCTCTGTAGGAGTTTCTGTGGGCATGCCAAATAATCTACCTAGGTTTCTATAGCTGAAAATTTTTTTGGATGAATGATGAATTAATATCAATTGACTAGAAGTAAACAAGTCCAGAAAACAAAACTTGGAAGTTCCTGGGCTTAGTGTTTTCCTGCATGTAAGAAAATAAATTGTTTTAGGATGACGAGACACAGTTAAGAATAAGGTGGCTTACATCCTTATTCCCCAAAGAATACATCAGTGCCTGTCATTTCTTCTACAAAAAAAATAAAATAAATCAAGTTTTCAGACAGAGTCACAAACTAGTTTGAGTTTTTAAGGGGAAGCCATATTCAGGCAAGTACACACACACACACACACACACACACACACACACACACACATTCATAATAAAGACCTCTAACAGGTGGGGAATTGGTTTCCCCAAACCTGAGCTACAAGCCCAAGCTACAGTTACAAGCTACACTTGATAAGCGTCTGATGACCTGGTCTAATGGAAAGCAGACTGACAGAGGCAGAAAAGATGGCTGTGAATTCTTTCAACCTCCTGTCTAGTCACGTGGGTCTTCTCTAATCTCACTAACTCTCGGGACTATGCAGCCTTTGGAGAACAGCAGATGAACTCTGAGTTCCTCAGACTTTGAGAAGCAATCAGTCACTGAATGTATGTAACATCAGTCCTTAACTTACAAGGTAATGGGTCTCCTACCTACAGCAGGACAGGTGTAAGAGACAACCACTTCCCTCTGGTTGAATATCCAACACTAAAAAGGTATGAAATGAAGACAAATCTCCAGCTCTTTTTTAACAAGCTTCTTTGATTTTCTTTTTTTAGAAGTAAGCATTCTTTTTCATTTCCTTCCTTCTTTTCTTTTTATTTCTTTCTTTGAGACAGGGTTTTCCTTTGCAGCCTCGCCTGTCCTGGAACTCACTCTGTAGATCAGGCTGTCCTGGAACTCAGAGATCCACCCACCCCTGCCTACCAGGTGCTGTGGGCCACCTGTCCCTCCCCCAGCGAAATTAAGGATTCTTGTTGGCAATGCCAAATATAAATAAGAATAGTGTCAGGTCTTATTTCTTATTGACAATCTTATTTTCCTGGTAAACTTTCTTCTCTGATTAGAAATATTACCAGAGGGTGCCTGTAGTCTGTGGTTTTCCTTAGAGGGCTTCACAGGACAAATTGTCCCAAGTCCCCTTGTTATGATGGTCACTGGATACTGTGGTCTGAGACAGTCCTCCAACTGCACGTCCTCCCACCCCCACCCCAAGTATTATACTGAACATACCAGGTTTGGCCAGACCTATGCCAGCTGAACAAGAAATGCAGATTCTAATCGATGTATTGTTTATTGTTATTGCAAAGTCATTTACAATGCTTTTAGAAAAATTGGCCAATTTAGACTGAACACCCTCGACTTTTCTAAAACAGTTTGGGAGCTACGGAACAAACTGGGAAGGGAACAGCCCAATGTTTGTGTTGACTGCTTTGGATTCAGGTGGACTTGTAGATCATGCTTGCCTTAGTATGCTGGACAGTCATGATCTCTGCTCAACATTTCTCTCCTGGCCAGCGTTAGGGCATGAAACCCTTTAGAAATGAACAGGAAGAACAAAGGTCTTTCTATCTACCCTTCGCCAATGCTTTACGTTCTAAAAGAAAGGGACCATCTCTGCCCCTTAGAGTTACTATAGCTTTGCGATTTAGAAGTAGTTTATTAGCCCAAGTAAATGGAATGCTACGGGGGGGGGAGTAAACAAATAAATTATAAGTAGAGACCAATACAGGGATGGTCATATCCTCTGTTTATAGCATAGCAGGGATGGAGCTGGGAAAATTGAGCCAGGCCTGGCTTCTACCCGCTCTTTAGACTGTGTTTCACCATGGTCTCTTTCAGCAGCACATTAACCTGTAGATTCCAGCAACCAGATGGGGAGAACAAGATGCCAAATGTACAGGTTCAGTTTTTGAAAAACGGTGTATGAATTAGGAAAGGAGTTTGTTTGAAACGTAGGTTCTTCTCTGGGAGCCGAAAACTACAGATAGGCATTGAGGCACCTGTGCCGTCCTTGTTTCTCCTCCACTCAACAGAGCTTAGTGCCTAGGAAAATAGGGGACTCTTAGGTTTTGGGGGGGTGTGGGCATATTCATGTGTACTAATGCACACATGCACCCCTGCACACACAGTCTCACAGCCATAGCCCATGTTTTAAGGACAAAGTTTTTTAGACATGATGCATTCAGAGTCTACTTACCATCTTGTCCCTTCCCGTGTAACAGTACAAGTGTTACCTGTAAGATGACCTTGCCACTGCTCTATCTGTAGCCTCAGGTCTTACAAAAGCAAGACCTATTATTAACTAAATATGGGACCAACTCAGGGTTTTTTTTTTTTTCCTGAGGTGGGGTGCGGACAGGGCAAAGGGGAAATGGATTTCTTGAAGTCAAGCATTGAAAGCTGTTGTGTATTCTTGAAACCTCCTGTCCAGGATGATGTTTGGTTATGTAGAGTTTATACCAGGAGCTTCGACACATCTCATAGCACATCCTGTTGCAGGGTGAGAAGTCTTACTGTGCTAATCACAAACCTAGGAATGAGGACCTCCTGGGAACTGTAGGGAAATGTATAGCCTGATGTTAGCCAAGTGTGGCAGAGTAGGCCACACCACTAATGCTCTGTTCCTTCATAAGCAGCAACCTGTGGCCTTCTTGATGAAAATGTGCCCAGTGAAGCAGAAATTGACTGTTTGTGTACACAGCTATCTCACGAGTATAGAACTGCAGCTGTTTGGCTAACTGGCTTGAAGCGGTATATATTCAGTGTTTCAGAGAGTCATACTTTGTGCTATAAGGACAAGTATTCCAATGAATATTACCCAGAATGCTTGATGGAGCTACTATTGTCCCTAGCGACGTGCACTAGAATGAAAACACTTGGAGCATCGTATCTGTCTTTCCAGAACCATATTTGAAGTATTTGCTTGTTCCTCCTTGATGCAAAACATAAAACACTTAAGATTTAAAATACTCATCAGAAGCAATCTTCTGTTACTGGAATATTACTGTCTTAACCATGTATTAATGAATGTTATCAGGAAACTATGATACTGTCTTGGGTTGGGGCGTGGTGTGCATGTATATATGTGGGGATTGAAAATGCCTTACAGCTGGAGCTTATGGAGGCATTTTATCAACTGAGCCTCTTTCATCTAGCTCTAGATAGATAGATAGATAGATAGATAGATAGATAGATAGATAGATAG
>LOJH01004743.1:25317-35642 GCA_001685095.1 Ellobius talpinus | reverse complement strand
GTGAGATTCTTAACTTCTGATCAAAATGAAGTTGTCACATCTTCAAGTTTAACAAATCCTAACCTCCGAACTTACTGTCATATTCCACTTGGAATGTCTTCTATACTTTCCGAAGACTTTTGTTTTGTTTTGTTTTTCAAGACTGGGTTTCTCTGTAGCTTTGGAGCCTGTCCTGGAACTAGCTCTTGTGGCCCAGGCTGGCCTCAGACTCACAGAGAGTCGGCTGCCTCTGCCTCCCGAGTGCTGGGATTACAGGCGTGTGCCACCACTGCCCAGCTTTCCGAAGACTTTCACGGTCTGTTATCACAGTAGACTTTGCCATAGCGTCTGTCATAGTCATGTAGAGTACAAGTGGAAGATGTGAAATCCCAACTGTTCACTTGTCAGTGTGTCCCTGAAAGGATGGTGGCTGCTCTTTTGAGCATGTTTTCTTCAGTTTTGCTCACATGTTATAAACTGTTTTGTGTATTTGGTGTGCTGGGATTGATCCCAGGGCCTCAGTGCATGCTAGGCAAGCAATGTACCCCTCAGCCAGCCAAGAACTAAACTTGGAACAGAGTTTACGACTGTTTCTCAAGAACATATTGCTTTCTCTATACTAGGTATTCATGTAGGCAGCGGCCCACTGTCCTAGCCAGATATCTGTTAGGAAGGCAGGACTCCCCTCACTGGGGTGCTGTTCATGAATCCATTCATTAGAGACATCTGGAGTTGCTAGTAAACGGAGACACTCAGCATTTGATGCTAAGTAGTTTGGGACCAGCACTGTCTCTTTGGGTAGATTAAGGAGCACTAGTCAGATTTTATCATCTTCATTGTTAACTTAGGTAGATTTATATTGAATAGATGGCCTAAAACACTTTACAAAAAAATTTTGAGACTTGTTTAAGTTCTTGCTCTGTAGCCCAAGCTGGCTTTGAACTCATGGCAGTCCTTCTACCTCAGAATCCTAGTTAGGGTTATGATTGCTATGCTGAAACACCATGACCAAAAGCAAGTTAGAGAGGAGAGGGTTTGTTTGGCTTGCACTTTGACAATAATAGCCCATCACTGAAGGAATTCAGGACAGGAACTCAGGCAGGGCTGGAACTCAGTCAGGAGCTGATGCTGAGGCCGAGAGGCTTCCTCCTCTCTGATGTCTCTATCTTATGTCAAATTGACAAAAAACTAGCCAGCAAACTCAACCTCCCATTGAGCTCAAATGTGTAAGCCATAGAGCCTAACTTTTTTTTTTGTAGTGCGGGGTGGGACATACCATGGTGTGTATATGGAGGTCAGAAGACGTCAGTTCTCTTGTTCCACCGTGTAGGTCCTGGGAGTTTGATTCAGGTTATCAGGCTTAATGGCTGGTGCTCCTAACCCACTGAGCCATCTTACCAGTTCTTATTTACTTTTTGAGATAGGATTTCAGTGTGTAACCCAGGCTAACCTCAAACTCATGACAGACTTCATGCCTAAGCCTGCTGAATAATCAATTAGATCACTGTGCCTAGTTTTCCTAACATTTTCTAAAGCATTAAGACTATTACATTTTTTTATTTATAAATGTATGCCACTATCAAAGTAGGCTGTGTCAATGTTTGTTAGAGCCTTCTTTTCTATTCAAATTAAAATAATGGAAACATTCTAACCTCAGTCAACTCTGATCTCCTATTCATATCTTGGTACGTGTAGAGCTGAGCAGACACAGAAATGCTTTGATGAATAGACTTTTGTTAGAGGACTGAGTTGGCACGCTGAGAATACTGACAGTAATCCCTGGGCACAGTCTTTTCTGGGACAGCAGGCGCTTTCTATGTAGGTAATGATAGCGTTTGCTTTGAAATGTGCCCCCAAGAACAAGGTGGAAAGGCTTCAAAGACTGGTTTTCCTTTAGACCAGCTGTTGTGACAGTTGTCATTTGTGGAGCGACACAAGGTTTAGAGTAAGTGTTCAGAGTTAAGGTGTATAGATCACCAAAGGAAGTCGTAGTTGAAAGGAATCCTGAAATTCCATTGCAAGATGAGTACATCTTTCTAAATTTCAGTATGAGCTCATCTCTGAATTCCTAATGTGCACTTAATTGCTGAATCATTGTTTAGAGAGTCATTAAAATTGACACCATCCTTTTTTTGATGTTTATGTTGAGGTAGTGTGTGTCTGTGTGTTCTCTATTATAGCAATGTTGGCAACAGATATTGCATAGAAAGGTCACCAGATGACACACTTGACTTTGTAATAGGAAAAGCTTTCAGCCTTCGTGTTACTGAATTACTGTTGCAGACTGCAACTAATAAAATGCTATCCTCAGCTTTTTTGTTAGTTCGTATTTAGAAACAAGTAAAATGAGAAGAATGTAATAAATTCTGTAAGAAAGTATCACTCAGGTACTATTGCTCATGTTTTTGCCCAAGTACAGGGCTGAGTGAATATCTATTTAAAGCTAACAGCCTACCCTCTGAAAGTAGAGCATATTAGGGCCAAGGACATAACTCAGTGGTAGAGCACTTGCTTATTGTATGAGGTTCTGGGTTTGATCCCAGAATTAAGAAAAAATTTGCTTGACAAAACTGATCAATGAAAAAATATCAAACATGTAGAGCACCGATACATTGTAAATCTATGATATTTATAGTGACTGCCTAAGCCAGACCAATTCGGTAGGATTTAGAAAAGACAATGGAAATCCTTACTGTAATAGCGAGATAAGCAGGTGTGAAAGGCCTTGGAACTATATGGTTTCCTTTCCTTTTGTGCCTTAATTAAAAAATAAAATTAAAGGACATTCAGCATTCTCCTGTTTCCCTCTACCAATTACTTAGAAATGTTTCTTGGGCTTCCTGCCAGCTTTTGGCTCTTTTTGGTTATAGAGGCGAGATGCTACATAACAGGAAATGACGCTTTTTAAAAGACTGAAGCAGTCTGTTGTCTTTACACTATCAGATGAAGTAATGTCCCTTTTATACAGTGTGACTTCACAGGTGCTTTCTTGTAGTTAAGCTTTGACTCACTAGAATTTTAAACATTTCATGAAATATTCAAAAGACTGAAGCTTCAGGTTGCTGAGCCTGGTGGGGACTCTGTTTAACTGAAACTAAGGTTTGAGATAAAGATGAGTCTCAAGTTCTTGTTATTTGCTGTTGGCTGATGGGAAACAGAGGCTATATTTGAACTCTGCTGAAGCAGGAAACTTGCTGCTGGCTGTTGACTGGCTTACGTAGTGCATAGCTGCATGGGAGAGCACGAGGCCCTCAAGGATCAAGCCTTGATTCCTGAAGACATTTCAGCATAGATGGTTTTGTGGCTTCAGTTGGCTTAGTTCAGTTTGATTGTTTGAAGTTAGTAAGAATTGGCCTTTATTTTGTGAGAATTTGTATTTTGTTTACTTTGCTTTTGGTTTTTTGAGAAAGGATTTCTCTTTGTAACAGTCCTAGCTGTCCTGGAACTAGCTCTTGTAGACCAGGCTGGCCTCGANCAGGCTGGCCTCGAACTCACAGAGATCTACCTGCCTCTGCCTCCCGAGTGCTGGAATTAAAGGCATAGCCGCTACCACCTAGTGAGAATTGATTTTTATTTTCTGTTTTTTATATTTTCCATTATGTATATTCATTGCATATGGTACTGTGCTATATACAGACAGTCTCATATAAGTATATAATGCTTGATGAGAATATTCCCTCCATATCTCCTGTCTACCCTTTGGTCGTCCCCCCCAATTAGTCCGTTTTGTTCCCTTAGACAGTTTTGCTTACTACTTTATGATATACATACATACATACATACATACATACATACATACGTACTGGTTTTATGTATCTGTGTCAGCTCAAGAGTTGGTTAAGTTTCTGGCCATCCCAATGAGGTATTGCTGCTCTACAGCAGGCCAGAGGAAAGGCTTAGGGACTATTTAGGAGATGCTGATCTTTCATGCTATTTCTTTGGTGGGGTGTTTTCAGTTTTGTCTTTATTTGTTTGTTTTAGATTTATTTATTTTATTTTCTGTGTATGGATGTTTTGCTTGCATGTATATGCACTATGTGTGTGCCTAGTGCCTATGGAGGCCAGAAGAGGTATTTGGATTCCCTGGAATAGAATTATGGATGGCTACCAGCCACGGTGTGGGTCCTAGGAATTGAATCTGGGTCCCCTACAAGAGCAGCATGTGCTTTAAACCACTGAAGCCATCTTCCAGCCTCCTGATGTCTTTAATAGTGTGATGGTTTTTCTGTGGGCTATACACATACAGTACATATGCTGTGAGTAGAAAATGATTATTGTGTTGGGCGGTGGTGGCGATGCCTTTAATCCTAGTACTCGGGAGGCAGAGGCAGGCGGATCTCTGAGTTCCAGGACAACCAAGACTGTTACACAGAGAAACCCTGTATCAAAAAACAAATGAACAAAGAAAAGAAAATAACTATTGCACTGTTAACCATATGCCATATGTAGTTTTTTTGGGTTTTTTTGGGTTTTTATGTTGTTTTGATTTTTTGAGACAGGGTCTCTCTAAATATCCCTGTCTGTCCTGGAACTCACTAGGTAAACCAGGCTGCCTTGAACTCACAGAGATCTGCCCTTTTTAATTTTTTATTCTATTTATTTACTTATTTTGAGGCAAGCCTCACCATGTAGGCCTAGCTGGATTGGAACACATGTAGACCAGTCTGTCCTCAAACTCACTAGGTAGTCCAGGCTGCCTTGAACTCACAGAAAACTACCCTTTTTTATTTTTTATTCTATTCTACTTATTTACTTATTTATTTTGAAGCAAGCCTCACTATGTAGGCCTAGCTGGATTGGAACACATGTGTAGACCAGTCTGTCCTCAAACTCACCGAGATCCACCACCTGCTTCTGCCTCCATGTTGGGATTAAAGTCATACATTGCCACTCATGCACAGTGAATGTAGTCCTTTTTGTTCTTGTTTTGCTTTTAAGATGGGATCTCAATACATAATCCTGGCTGGCCTGGAACTTGCTTTAAACTTGTGGCAGTCCTCCTGTCTCTGTCTCCAAAGTGCTGGAATTACAGGTGTCCTTCACCATGTCTAATTTTAGTTCTTTTTCATTCTGTGAAAAAAAGATGGTATAACTTGGCTGAGTGTGGATGTTCTTGCAATTGGCCGAACTGGCCACAAATACCCTTCATTTCTCCTTGCTGTCACTTGCAAGTGATTAAAAGCCTTATATTAGGGAGCTTTGTGATCTCCTCCTTAAAGTAGTGTATGGACATCACTTTCTTCAGCCTATACAGACATGGGTTTGAGGATTTGGTTCAGTGGTTGAGTGCTTGCTTAGAATGTACAGAGCCCTGGGTTTTTGAGCCTCAGCACTGAAGAAGAGAGAAAAACAACCTGCTTCACAGCCAGGCATGGGGGCACGTGCCTGTTGTTCTACCACTGACAATATAAGGCAGAAAGATTGAGTTTAAGACCAGCCTGAGTTATGCGATGAGACTCTATGTGAGGGGAGTAGAGGGGAGGTGGTTAGGGATATTACTTAGGACACTTGCCTTGTGTGTGCAAGGCTCTAGCAATGGGAAGAAAACAAACATTATGTAGATGTAGGTGATTGTGAGTCCAAGTAGAACCTGATGACTGTAGTTTCTGCCTTGTCTGTGATTCACCATGTGTAGTTTGTTGATGATATTAATAGTTTTGTGCTTCAGGGTGTCTCATCTGAAAAACTAGGTTTGGTATCCTATAAAAACATACCAAAATTGATGTCTCTTAAATGCTTTGAGTTGTTAGTAAAGGTTTTAGCTTATGAATACAAGACAGCATTTGATTGGCTTCTCTATTAGGCTTAATGTAGTAATAGTAATATATACGTTTAATGTTAAAATTGAAATCATCAAAGAATATATTTTGGCATCTATCAATACTGCTTCATTTTAATAATCTTGACTGCTTGGCAGGATGAAAGAGGGTTGTGAATTAGAGATCAGCCAGGTCAACAGTGGGGCTTTCATCAAGTTTCCCTTAGTTAGGTCCATGGCCCATCTAGTCTCAGGTTCTTGGCCACTTTAACAGTGTCAGATATAGATTCCAGCTCATGAAATGGGCCTTAAATCCAATTTTTAAAAAAAGCAGTTGGCTACCCCCTTAACATTTGTGCCACTATTGTACCAGTTTATCTTGCAGACAGGTCATTGTTGTAGGTCACAGAGTTTATAGCTAGATGATAAGTAATGTTCAAAGTAACTTCTGTTAGCATGGACATGAGTCAGTAGGGGTGGAGGGTCTAGTTAAGCACCAGCTCTTATTTCGAGTTCAATGACATAACTATCTTCAGCAATAGTGCCTTACCATTAGGTTGTGGAGAGCAGCCAATTGGCTGTGAGGTTTTGGGGCTTCTGAGGAACCCCTTTTTGGCCATGACTCAACAAGATGCAACCCAAGCTCGGCACTGGAAGTTTTACTTAATGGCATAAGATTTCTAGTTGGGGAGTTGTTTCCCCTATTATTTGGTGACTCCATTTAGATGCCTTTTATTTTTGTATATACTTATATATATTTGTATATGTGTTTGTGTATAAAAGCTTCTACAGTTGATTTCCATATGGTTTTTCAAATGGCCTTTAGTGTTAGTTGTCCCTCCCCATGTTTCCTCCTTTCCCCTTCTTTCCAATCCTGGGGAGAAGCTGGGGAAGGAAAGAAACATAATCAAGCAATATTGTATTAAAAAAAAGCGTATATGTGTGCACATGTATATGTCTGTTTTTGAGCTGTGTATAGTGGGTTTTGTTGCTTTTGGTGTTTTGTTTTTGTTTTCCTTGGTGAGGAAAAACCAACCAAGCACAATACTAATTATATTGTTTGGTGGGCATTACCATATAACAAAGTTTGTTGTTTTTCTATTACCATTTATTCTAGGTTGACTTTTACTGCCAGTAGTGATGCGTAAATGTTTAATAGACTGATATTAAATCTTATTTTTCAACCTTTAAAAATTAAGCTTAGAATCTTGTGGGGCTTTTTCATAATACATATTTGTATTTTAGTAGCTGAAGTGACTTGCCAACACAGAGAATACAATTTAAAATTTCTCTGCCATGGCTGTAACATCTTAATATGATTGCTCTTTCCCTGCTTCTCCCATTTCAACTCAATTCATTCTTTTTTTCTTGCTTTCTTCTTACTGGCTACTTGCCAGGTTGTAGAATATGATGAGTTATTTCCTGGCTCTCCCATGATGACTTCCCATCGTTCAAGCCATAGCTAAAATTAGATTCCTCCTTACATAATTTAACTTTTCCCCTCTTATAGTCAGTATCAAATTAATCAACAAATCCTTACAGCTTTTACTTTCAAGTCATGCTTAAGTCTGTTCCTTTTCTCCATCTCCAGTGTCTGGTCCAAGGCACTATTCTTTCTCCTTGACAATTACTGTGTCTTACCACTGTGCTCTATCTTTGTCCCATTCAGTGTGTTTGCACAGCAGGCAGCCAAAATGATCCTGCCAAGCCTCCCTGGTCTCTCCACCTACTTTGATGTCTCTAGTTAGTTCTACCACTGCCCAGCCTCTATTATATATTTTATCATGCTGCTTTCTCCCCATTTTTAAAAATCTGAATTCCTTATAATCCCCAGTGCCTAAAACATAATCAAATACTACTGTATATGTGAGCGTCTGTGAATACAATCGTCAAAGCAGAATCTGGGTAGTGTTATGTGCTGTCTAGCTTCTCTAATAGCCTAGGGAAGTCAACAAAGCAAGACCTTCACCTGTTCCGGGTAGTATTTTGTAGCAACAGATATCTAAAGGCATCTAAAGACCTGCTAGACATGTTTTGTGGATTACAAATTAGTTTGGAAAGGGCTTCCTATTATTGCATTTTATTGTTACACTGTGATATTAACAGAATAGTCACTTCTCCAGATGAGACAGTTAGGTGTAGGGACCTTTAAAATCGCTATTTGGGGACTGAAATGATGGCTCGGGAGTTAAGAGAATGTACTGCTCTTGCAGAGAGCCAAAGTTAGTTCCCAGCACCACATGAGGCAGCTTAAACCGCCTGTAATTCCAACTCTGGCTTCTGTGGGCAGCCACACTCCTTTCACATACCTCCGCACAGGGACAGAGACACACAATACAAAACAAAAATGAAAGCGTTTAAAATCACTGTTCTAGAAAACGTTAGTCAGAACTGGACCCCGTACCCTCCTGCCCAGACTCGTCACATTCCCACTGTCATAGGGCCGGGCCGTAGGCAGTTGCATGTGTCACTGTAAATGCTGGAGTGTTTAAAGGAGAAACTTGTGCTCTGGAACACCTGCAAGCTAAGCTCAGCTACCCATCTCCAGTACACCCTAAAGTGAAAAGTGATGGTGGAAACAGGAAATAGTGAAAAGCAAGAGATTTTTTCAGTGTGGCTACACTGGGAAGAGGACACAAATGAGGGACTAATGACTACACCCCATGTCCATTTAAGGGAGTGGTATTAGCATGAGATCTGGGTGAAAAGAGAGCACAAGAGGTATATATAATTAAGCAATGCTGGTCATGATTACCTACCTGCCTACCATTGTCTTGGCTCAGGTCTGTCCTGAAGGGTGGGCTCATAAGTTGTCAGAACTGTGTGAAACAGCCTTACCTTTTCCCTGGTGGAGGGTTCCATTGAGAAATGGGCACAGGTGTCTCCTGAGAATGAATACCTCTCCTGACAGGGTATTTACATTGCCAGCATTTTTTTCTTTTGGTTTTTGGTTTGGTTTGGTTTTATGTTATTACTAAGCTTTTAATCCTGTGATTATAATATAATATAAACAAAACCTGTCTTATTTGCACATATGCCTAAGAAGATAGTTAACAAGTAAGCTTTAAAGCAGGAAGCCAGATGTGGTGACTCATATTTGTAATCCTAGCTTTTGGGAAGCTGAGGCAGAAGAATTGCTGTGACTACCCAGGACAGCCAGAGCAACGGAGTAAAGCCCTGATTCAAAAGAAAGAATTACCTGGCTCTATGTTTTTTGTTTTGGTTTGTTTTTTCTTTGAGACAGAGTTTCTCTGTGTAACAGCCTTAGCTGTCCTGGAACTAGGTCTTGTAGACCAGGATGTCCTCAAACTCACAGAGATCTGCCTGTCTCTGCCCCCCGAGTGCTGGGATTAAAGGCGTGCACCACCACCACTTGGCTTCTGGCTCTATGTTTAAGGGACGTGAATTAAACAATATTGCTGCTTTGCTTAAAAGATGTGATGGAAACTCGGTTAGGGGGAATGAGAGCAAAAGACACAGACTTGTGAAGCAAGTGTCTTACTATGTACTCTCCATTTCTTGCATAAATATTTAGTTGCTTTAAGGCTAGGGGTGCTGGAGAGATGGGTCAGCCATTAAGAACATATACTGCTTTTGTGGAGGACCTGGATTAGGTTCTTAGCTCACAGCTGCTTGTAACTTCAGTTCCAGAGGACCCAGTGCCTGCTTCTGAAGTTCACTGTTGCACAAACTCTCATAGGCACACACATACACATCAATTTAAAAAAAAAAAAAGTCCAGACATGGCTGGGAGGCAGGTGGGTCTCTGTGAGTTCGAGTCCATCCTGGTCTACTTAGTGAGTTCCAGGACAGCCTGGACTAGACAGAGAAACCCTGTCTTGAGTCAGGGGGGACAAACAACAAACTGCTTTGACAGTTGCGTTCACAGCAGCTTGATGGGAATTTTAGAGGCTGCTGAGACACCTGCCTGTGCTTTGGCTCAAGGATCCATCTTAGTGTCGGGATTTGAATAAGTCTGTTACCAAATGCTATTGTAGAGCTATAGTACTAAATGACCATTCCCGAACTAATGCCCACATCTTTCTCTATAAGTAGACTGCTTTCTTTCATGTCTGACTAGGGTGCATGAGCGAGTACTTCACCTGCTAGCAGACCCCAATTCAACTGAATTTTAAATAGCACTCACATTTCTTTCTAGGCCATTCTGCATTCCATTAGGATCTGACTTGCATGTGTTGGGACTTGCTTTGTTTATTTTAAGAGCTGGGTTATGTAAAACGTTGACGTGAGCTCATACTTGCCGCATTCTAAGTTATTTGTTGTGCTAGATCTCCAGCTTGCTGCTGAACTTGGAAAGACGCTACTGGATCGGAACACAGAGTTGGAGGATTCTCTTCAGCAGATGTACACAACCAATCAGGAGCAGCTACAGGAAATTGAGGTAATTGACTCAGTGAGCGAGTTACATCCTCCCCGACGTGTGGCACTTTACTGTTGAACCAGTCACATACTGCTGAAATAACAGGATTCAGTTTCTAAGTAGTTTTTTTTAATATTTTTTTTATTTATTTACTTATTTATTTATTATGTATACAATATTCTGTCTGTATATGCCTGCAGGCCAGAA
>LOJH01004742.1:17921-35645 GCA_001685095.1 Ellobius talpinus | reverse complement strand
GGGGAGAAAGAGGTCAAGGCACACTGGAAACCCCTGTCAATCCACGCCCTAATGCAGAATGTAAGACACAGTGAAGAAGAGAATGAGGAGCCAAGAGCATGGCTCTGTGACAGAGTTCTGTCTGTGCAAGCCTGACGACCTGACCCAAGATCCACCCGGATCTAAAGCAGGAGAGAATCAACTCGTAAAAATCGTCTTCTGACCTCCACACGTATGCTGTGTCATGTGTGGGTGCCAACAGTCTCTCTCCCTCCCTCTCTCCCTCTCTCTCTCTCTCTTTCTCTCTCTCTCTCACACACACATACACACAAAATATTAACAATAATAATAATAATAATTTTCAATTTGTAAGACAAGGTGAATGAAAGTGGGGGTTTCTCCAGTGTGTGTAGCTTTGGGGATACAGGTCTTCAAGAAGAGATAGCCTGGGAGACTTCTGGAAGAACAGCCTCAAAGATAGCTTGATTGTGTATCATCTTGTTCAATTACCCAGCATGCTTCAGTTTTGTCTCCCCAGCAGGACCATGAACTTATTGCTAAGGATCAAGAAAGTATGCTGTGTTCCTTCTGGATCCTCATAAGACCTGTTCTAGGGCAGGTGTGTGGCCAGCGTTCATGAATACTGGTGCTCTCTGCAGGAGACACAGTGGACATGTAGTCTGCACTCACACTAGAGGCACTGTGAACGGGTTTTCATACGTGAAGACTCTCCATAAACTCCATTTTGCAGACACACCCTGAAGTTCAGAAAGTTTTATGACGAGCCCAAGGTCCCATGTTTGGGTGGGCACTGGAGGGGCTAGGATTCAAACCCAAGTCTTTCTGCTCCCACTCCGTCCATAGAAGACAGAATTGTAAACAGCCTTGAATATCAAATATTGGCATAAACATGACATACACACAAGTGCATACCAACATACATGATCCAGGAAGTTGCATATGATGTCCAGCAAACAGATGGTTTTGAGCAAAATTAAAGGGTAGTCAACGCTGTGTGGAAGGCTGTGGAAGAAGAATGCCCACCTGAAAGGACCAGCCTGCCCGCAGCTGCTGAGCAAAGGCTCAGACAGAGACACACACCGAGAATAGGAAACACTTGCATTCGCTGTGTTGACACAAGATGTTTGGACTGAAGGGAGTTGGTCCCAGGCCTAAGAAAGCGGTTCAGAAATGAGGCAGTGTTTTTGCATCCATTAGGAGATGCATGATTAGGACATGACTGAAAGCAATTAAGCCGCTTCTCACAGGTCTGCTGATCAAGTTACAACTAGAAAGAAGTTTCCACGTGGGGGAGGGGAGGCAGCAAACCCAACCAGTGCTTTTTTTTTAATGCCATTTCCTGAAGGGGTACTCAGGGTGAGCTCATGGTTGGCAGATGCCTAGGGGATGCCATCAGCATGGCCCCCTTCATTAATCAAGCCCTGCCCTCTGTGGGGGCCTATAAAACCCAAGGGCTTGCTCTTCCTTAGCTGCCTGACTTCTCCATCCCCTTCAAGAATCTACCTCAAGAGCTCCTGCCACCTGCCTGCTTCACCCGCCATGTCTCGGCTGTCTACCACCACCTTCCACTCCAGTGGCAGCCGCAGGGGCTTCAGCACAGCCTCTGCCACCACCCCAACTGCTGGCCGCTCCCACTTCAGCTCTGTCCCTGTGGCCCGCTCCTCAGGAAACAGTGGGGGACTGGGCAGGATCAGTGGTGCTGGTGCGGGCTTTGGAAGCCGCAGCCTCTACAACCTTGGGGGGACCAAGCGGCTCTCCATTGGTGGATGTGCTGGTAGTGGCTTCCGGAGTGGCTTTGGTGGCAGGGCTAGCAGTGGGTTTGGGCTCAGCAGTGGCTTTGGTTATGGTGGTGGCATTGGAGGGGGCTTCGGTGGCCCTGGCTTCCCTGTCTGTCCCTCTGGAGGCATTCAAGAAGTCACCATCAACCAGAGCCTCCTGACTCCCCTCAACCTGCAAATTGACCCCACGATCCAGCGGGTGCGGAAAGAGGAGCGGGAGCAGATCAAGACCCTCAACAACAAGTTTGCCTCCTTCATTGACAAGGTAGGGCCTGTGCCCACCCCTCACATTCCCAGTGCAGGAGTTGCTAGATGGGAAAGCTCATCTCAGGAGACAGCAGCAATGCAGGTTCCCCGGGAGAACATTCACCAACCAGTACCAGCCCTGGGCCACGGACAGAGACATTTTCAAGCCAGGCCAGCTGGCCCACAGGACCTTGTAGAGATGCCCCACCCCACCGGGTCCTCTCTGGGAGTCCTCTTCCAGAAAGAGGGCTTTCACTGTGCCAGCTACCCTGACCCAGAGAAGCGGCATTGAGAAACTCAACCCAGACTCCATGACTCCCACCATAGAGGTTATGTTCTCTCCCATGGCAGTCCATTGAAATCTTAGAGTCCTTGGGATGCCTCCATGGACTTCTTCATTTGGGAGTGGAATTGTCAATTGTGTAACTACTGGCTGAGCATGGGGTAAAAGGGGCTTGCCTCCACTGTTAGCAAGAGCACACGGTTCTGCCTCCCTAGCTTCTCATGTGAGGCTCATTCTCTCTGCTCCTCTGTAGGTGCGCTTCCTGGAACAGCAGAACAAGGTCCTGGAGACCAAGTGGAACCTCCTGCAGGAGCAGGGCTCCAGGACTGTCAGGCAGAACCTGGAGCCTTTCTTCGACGCCTACCTCAATGACCTCCGCCGGCAGCTGGATGGCATCACTGCTGAAAGAGGCAGGCTGGATGCTGAGCTGAGGAGCATGCAGGAGGTCGTCGAAGACTTCAAAGTCAGGTGAACGGGAGACAGGCTCCCGACTCCACACAACCATCCCTGGGGTTGCTTCTCCGAGGTCCAGAGAAGTGCAAAGGAGTGAATGCCACGTGAGCTAGGAGGCTTGGGTGTGCAACCCAGAGTGCAGGAGACAAAGATGGTACACACAGGGTAGCAAGGGACCTCTGTCTCTGCCTCGCTGCTAACAAACACGAAGGGCCTGTTCTTATCTGTCTACATGCTCGAAATGAGCACCAGCATCATCTGACAAAACAAACATACTTGCTCATTCTGGGCAACAGTGTTGCTGCACCTGCAGCCTGCTGCTTGTCTCCATTGCATGTGAGCCGGGGGGCTGAGATGGCTCGAATATCCCAAATGGCAGGAGCGCGAGTGAAGGAAGGTAGCAAGGCAGAAGGAGGGGTTCTGATCTTCCTCGTGGAGGTGAACACTTTATTGTCTGAGCTACAGTGCAAAAGCATGGTCCTAGCAAGTCCATTAGCTAGCTTGATCACAATATCCAGTGAAAAATTTCAAAATGTTCCTGAAAGACTGTCCTGAACAAATAAAGTTTTCTTTGCAGGTTCGGTGGGCACTACTGAGGCAGCATGTATTTTTGGTGATTAGGACTATGTGTCCACAGAGAAACGGAATTGCCTAAGCTCGTGATTCTATTCTCATAAGTCTATGCTCACCTTCTAATCTTATAAAGGCTTCTTTTAACTGGCAGAAGAAATGGTCTACCTTTTATAGAGGAAGAAGTAGGGGTTAATGAGTCATCCACAGTCATGTGCAGGTCACCGAAGAGCTATAGAGGAAGGGAGGTCTTTAAGTCTTGCCAAGGCAGCAGAAGTTAAACCTTGCTCAATCTCATACCCCCTTGCCCTCACCTCATCCTTGCAGGTATGAAGATGAAATTAACAAGCGTGCCGCTGCTGAGAATGAGTTTGTGGGCCTGAAGAAGGTGAGTAGGGACGTCTCTTAAATGAGACTGAGGTCTGAGCCTGTCCTCCGGGCACTCAGGAGACAGAAACAGCAGAGCTGAGTCTGAAGCCTGCCTAGGCTACATGGCAATACCATGCCTCAAAGAAAGAAGGACTGGGCATCCAGAGCAGGGTCAGGGATTATCCAGCATTCCCTTTAGTCAAGATCTAGCACTGAGCGGTGGAGAGAAGGAACTTCTAAGAGGAGGAGGAGAGTAGAGCATACAGAAAGAGATTGAGATTTAGCGTTAAATCTTGGGGGTATGAGAGAGTCTAGTCCTGGGCTCACCCAAGAAATATCACAATGAGATTATGTGATGAACACAAACCTCCCAGAATACACCCCTGTATTGAAGGCCCCCACTACTTCTGCTCAGGTCTCTGTTAGCCCAGGAAGCTTAAGCCCCAGTCTCAGTGAACTTCTATCCCAACCCCTGAAAACCAGGCTCGATTCTGCTCAGCTTCTTTTGACTTGCTGTTTGGATCTGGGGTCATTTCAGGATGTGGATGGAGCCTACATGAACAAGGTGGAGTTGGAGGCTAAGGTTGACTCTCTGACCGACCAGATCAACTTCTACCGGATGATCTATGAGGCAGTAAGTGGCTGCAAGTGTTTCTGTTGCTCCCAGTACCAGAGCCTAGAGAGGAAATGAAGCTTCAGGTGTCATTCCCTTAGTGAGTCCAGTCAGCATGGTGCCAGAGAGGAATGCTGGGAACTCTGGCACCTGAAACAGTTTCAACTCTGAGGCCTCTCCCCACAAATGGCAGGACAGCCCTAGCTAGGAGGGATGCTGGTTCCCAGGTTCCAGGCTCTGCACCTGCTCCCTTCCCTCTGCTATAGCTCAACTCACTGGCCAGAAGGCTTCTAGGGCTCTGAAGATACCTCATTTGGATCTCTGCCATGCGGAAGGCAGATACCTGGGTCTAGGGAGAGACGGGAAGGAAGGGATGAAATCACCGTGCAGAGATGTGGTGGCAGGATCACCTGACCCTGCAGAATGCCTCTGTGAAGCTGAGGGCCCACTGAACACATAAGTGGAAAGCATTATTGGACCTCTTGAGAGAATGGTTCTACCACAGTGATCAGTTGTCTAGAAACTTCCAGGGCCAGGACTGGGATCCCTGGCATGATGGCCTGGGGAGGGAAGGATTTCTGCTAGGGATGCCAGAGAAGGGATTCCTAGCCTAAGTAGTTAGTCACCTCAAGATCCCTTCCTCTTGCCCGTGGTGACACTGAGTTGATGCCCTGCAGGAGCTGTCTCAGATGCAGAACCAGGTGAGCGATACCTCTGTGGTTCTCTCCATGGACAATAACCGCAGCCTGGATCTGGACAGCATTATTGCCGAAGTGAAGGCCCAGTACGAGGACATTGCCAACCGCAGCCGTGCAGAGGCTGAATCCTGGTACCAGACCAAGGTGAGGCGATAGAGCTCGGGTGAGTGTTCTGAGGCTGTACCTCATCGCCTCTCTCATTTCTTCACTGCACAAGTGCAGCCCTGGTACTAGGAAAACCTAGCTTAAAATACTTACAGACGGCTAACCACATGCTAAGTGTGTGTGCCCAGTTGGTGTTGGGTGCTCAGAAGGACATGCATGGTCCCCACATTTCTCTCGATAGAGTGGCCTGGATGAGATTCCAACATGACCAAGAATTATGTATATTAGTCCTAAAGGGCCCATGAATTCTTCCTATAAGCTCTGAGGTCCTCCACTCTCCCAAATGGGGCTTTAGATATAAATATAGAAGGTGCAATCAGAGAGCCCAAAGTCGAGAAGGCCAGAAAGTGGGTGGGCACCACGGAAGGGAAAGAGCACTTCCAGCAAGGTCTGGCTCTTTAGTCCAGCAGTCAAGCTGGAAGGATAAGTGACCGTGAAAGAACAAGAGGGATTTTAAGGCCAAGTAGGAGGCTAGAAGGCAAGGACATGAATTTGAGCGGGGGACTCGTATTTGCAAGAGGGAGGCTGGGATGACCTTAGAGAGCTACAGCTGAAAGCCTGGGTGAACAGCTTTGTCCTAAACAGTGTAGCAGACCCCGAGGCATCCCCTTGCCAAACCCAGGTCCCTCACAGGGGCATCTGCTTGCCACTCTGTGGCACCCCTCCCACCCCGCCCTGCCCTTCTGGTAGGCAGTGAAGCAGGCAAGTTGTCTGATGCCAGGGTCCACGGTGCAGCTCTTTGGCAGTGAGCAGAAGATAGGGAGCATTTAACTCCAACTGGAAGTGAAATTGGAGACTTCTCCCTGTTGGCAGTTGTTCCTTTTAGTCCTGAGTATCTGGCAGCAGGGGAAACTGGGCTGTTCAGCACTTTCCAGACAGAATGGATCTTGACTCAGACAGGCACTGGTCTGGAGCGGGCAGGAGGAGGCAGGGTAAAGAGACCCCTTCTAACCGAGCACGTGCCAGACACACCTAACACGGGCACCAAGACCAGGGTTTCTGCTGGGTTGGCACTGGGCCTCCTGTAGCCTCTGCACCATGTAGTTTCTTGCCTTTCCTCCCTGGTCCCCACACTGCTGTCTGCAAGGTTACCTAAGTTCATGGGCATAGCCGATCCTGATACAAGCCAGACCAAGAGCCCCCATCCCTCAGTGACGCCAGCAATCTTGCCATCACTCACCCTGCCACAGGGTAATCTCCCAAATCCCTTTTTCCAGTCTAGAATGCTCTCTCTCTAAGCTGTCTGCATAGGCCCCTCTTATCATCCTGCAGATGATAGTGTCTCCCCTGCAGAGGCTTCCCTTCTGCCTCCCCACCCCACTACACACACCTTCAAACCTAAGTCGGTCCTTTGTGGCACTCTGAAGAACCCTGCTCATTTACTACTTAACTTTTAGATACAAATTGAGGAATAGTATAAGCGCCTGGAGACCAGGGTCGGCTCGTGTTTGTATGCCACTCCCAGAGTCTGCTGCCTCCCCAGGGAGCAGAGGGGCCCAAGAAAAACCACCTGGAGATGAATGAGGGAAAGGGGTGAGTGACTAGAGAGTGCGTGGCCTGCTGGGCACACAGGCGTTTGCCTAGACTGCCCATGTCTGCTCTTACCAGTATGAAGAGTTGCAGTTGACAGCTGGCCGGCATGGCGACGACCTGCGAAACACCAAGCAAGAGATCGCAGAGATGAACCGGATGATCCAGAGGCTGAGATCTGAGATCGATGGTGTCAAGAAGCAGGTACAATTCAGTCAGTGCAAGAGTTCCCATTTCTTCTGTATTATCCCACCACCTCCAAAGACTCCTCTCATGGATCATGGCGATGCCTCCTTTCTTTTCAGTGCGCTAGTCTACAAACTGCTATCTCTGACGCTGAGCAGCGTGGAGAGCTAGCCCTCAAGGATGCTCGGGTCAAGCTGGTGGACCTTGAAGATGCCCTGCAGAAGGCCAAGCAGGACATGGCCCGGCTGCTGCGCGAGTACCAGGAGCTCATGAATGTCAAGCTGGCCCTGGATGTGGAGATCGCCACCTACAGGAAGCTGCTGGAGGGCGAGGAGTGCAGGTCTGTTCTCAGAGCAAACAGTTTGCCAGGCAGCCTGAGCTGTGGCAGTGAGGGCGCAAGCTCTTTTCAGGCTGCTAAGCCACCCCAGGTGCTGTGCACCCATAAAAATGCAAGGCCTGAGCAGGTCTAAGCAATCACTTTCTGTTAAATGAAAAGACATATAATTTAAAAAATAGTCATTTAAAGATTTATTTATTTTATTGTGTGGGTATTTTGCCTGCTTGTGTACTGAGGACACGCCTGGTACCAGATCTCCCTGGAGCTGGAGTTACAAATAATTGTGAGCTACCATGTGGGTCATGGTAACCTGCCTCTGTAAGAACAAGAGTTCTTAACCACAGCCCATCTCGCTACACCCCTAAAAAAGTTTTACTTTAATTAAAAAATAAAAACCTTGCTCTCCTTCAATTTAGTGGTCAAAGGGATGGGCTTTGGAGGCAGATGTAGCCTGTTTCAAACCTTGTGACCATGAGCAAGTAGCCTCTCTGATCTTCAATTTCTCACTGTAAAACGGATGTAATAACACCTACCTAATAGGGCAGATGGGAGACGCAAATGGCACAATGAGCCTGACAAACTCTCAGTAAATCCTAGTGTTGGCTCTGAGCAAATGTTTAGGAATGAATGCTGGTTGCTGAGACAGTAATAGCCCGATTGTGACGACTTTGGATGCCTCTCTGGACCTTTAATAGCATGGCAAGACTCCTTACTGAGAGGAAAATCTGGTTATAGGGGCCATCCTGCCTTTTTGGTGGACTCTAATCTGATTGGTTTTCACTTCCTCAGGGTGGTGGGGAAGGAGGGGATGGGTGGGCGTAGTTTAACACCAAGTTGTGCCTCTGAGGTTCTGGGCTCCACATCTCCACACCTAGGGCTCCTTTACTATTTTTAGTACTTCGTGTGTTTTTAGAGTTTTAACTGGCATGACTTCTGCAATAATAATTAATAAAGGGATTTTCGGTGCACTTAAAACAATCACAAAATTTGTATTGAAAATACCTGCCAGGTGAGAGCCTGGACAGTACGAACGTAACCTTTCCTCCTCTCCTCCCAACCAGGTTGAGCGGAGAGGGAGTTTCCCCAGTGAACATCTGTGAGTACACACCTGTGGCTTGGCGCTCATGTGGTCAGGAGAAGGGGCCGATACAAGGCAGCTGTGAGAGCCCTTCAGGCAGAGTTCACTTTGAGATAGTCGGAGGGCTCAAGTTGAAGACAAAATCATAGTGGATGAGGGGAGCTTGTGTTATTTACTTATTTACTGTAGTATTGGGAGTTGGACCTGGGGCCTTGGTGTATTCTGACCATGTTCGCATCTCTCCACCCTGTCTTACGGGTCCTCATACCTGCCAACTCCCCAACCCCGCACGTCTTTGTGTTTTGTGTCTGTCATTGAGTTTAACCTGAGTCACCTGTGTGAGCCTGGACAGCACTAGAGGGATTTTTTTGTTTTCTGAGTCAGATTTCACGGAACCCAAACTGGCCTCAAATTCCTGATCCTCCTGCCTCTAGTTCCCAAGGTAGATGAGAGTCTTTGGGCTCACCGTTCTTCCCTTTGGAGGGAGAGTGTGAACCACTGCCCAGGTGGGGTGGTTCCTGAAATTGTCCTACAGGAAGCTCAAAAACCCCAGCCATATCTCCCACCTCCCAGAATTCCATGGGGCTATAAGTCTAGTTTCAAGAGCTCAGAGATGAGCATCTGATGTGGACAGGACAAACAAAAGCTCCCAGTTTTGCCTGGGTCCTTTGGAGAGAACCCTTTACACTAGTGCCAAACCAGGACAGTGAGGCAGTCCTGCCTCCTCTGAGAAGTCCAGAGAGCCGGCTGCTGGTCTCAGCTCTACAGAGCATTGCTGCAGGAAAGCCCTGGGCTTTACAGGACAACCACCATCTGTGTTTAGAGTGCCACACCAAGAGGACACCAGGGGAGGGGCATGTGTATTCCTATGAACTTCCAGAAGGAAGAAGATGCCAGAGTCAAATCCAAAGACAGCAACAGGGGTGTTAGAGCATAGGGGAGAGGGGAGTGCCTTCCTGGAGACATCTACAGAGAAGCGCTGTACAGTAGAGAGAGCCTGGAGACAGAAGACAGCTCAGACCAGCAGAGAGGGAGGTCTAAGGCAGCATCTCACAGAGCAAGCAGGGGATGTCTGTGAGACCACCCATCTCGGCCACAGACATGGCACAGGCTCTGACATCTGGTGCCTTCTCTCCTGCCTGCAATTCTGATTCTGTCCCCTCTTCTCCACAGCTGTGGTTACTTCAACAGTTTCCAGTGGCTACGGTGCTGGCAGCAATATTGGAGGTGGAAGCCTGGGTCTTGGTGGGAACAGTGGCTACTCCTTCACCACCAGCGGTGGGCACAGCCTGGGTACAGGTCTGGGAGGCTCTGGTTTCACCACCAGTAGCAGCTGGGGCCCAGTGGGCAGTGGCTCCAGCGTCAAGTTCATTTCCACCACATCATCCAGCAGGAAAAGTTACAAGCACTAAGGCGGCCATCCTGCGGTCTCCCTTGCCGCTACCGCAAAGCCTCCTCGCACTCCTAACTAGATGTCTCGGCCCTTCTCCCTTATCCTCTTCACAGAGGCCTCCTGTGCTGCTAGGGATCCAGGCCTCCTGTGCTGCTAGGGATCCTGGCCTCCTGGCTAAACCCATCCCCTGGCCTATGGCAACCTCCCAACAGTCCCCAGGCTGCTCCTGGTACTCTTTGTGCCAGACACACAAAACCAAAGCCCACTCTCTTCCAAAGTTCACAGTCAGTGGATCTGCAAGTGCCCCTTCAGCGTCACCTGTCTCTTTCCTCTAGCTGAGCGATGGGGGTCTGTGTTGGCCACCTCAACACCAGGCTGTCTTGTCCTTCTCTGGCTGCTTGTAACTGCCAGCCAGAGCCAGTGCTCCTCTGTCTCCTCCCGGAATGCCTAGTAAACGCATGTGTCACGTGATTGGCTCAGCCATCTGTGTGCAGTGGTGATGAGCCCAGGGCAATTCTCAGCCGGGGTTCCACACAAGCGGTACTCAGGACACAACAGCTTCCTAAGGAGCTGAGGGGGGAGTTTGGGGATGACAGCAGCCAACAGCCTTCTTCTCACTTTTCTCTGGGAGGCTTGTTTGGGAAGTCCCAACCCCTGGGCGGAAGCCTTGCCCAGTCTTCTCCTCAGTATGTCATGGGGCGAGGCCAGCCCCTCCCCACATCAGCCTGTCTTCTTCGGACAGCACTGACGTAGGATGGGTGGTCAAGGCACTGGCAGGCAAAGGAGTCAATTGTTCCGGACAGCTTCAAACTCGCAGCCCTGAGCAGCAAGCAAAATGACCGGGCAGGAGAGGAGTTAGAAGTCAGCCCCGAGGCCAGGCCAATGAGCCTGTAATCGCAGACGCGGGAAGACGCCCAGGAAGCGGCTGCACATTCCTGAGGTTACAGTCTCCTGGTCCCCTCCTCTCAAGACTATGGGGGAATGATGGGACTAATCCTGAGTGGGGCTCAAGTTTGTTTAGACAAGGTGGGCTCGACCCTTAGGATTCATTGCAGAATTGATAGAAACTGTCAACCAGAGCTGTGGAAACCATTTGTGCTAGGGAAGGAGTTCAATGACACAGGAGTCAGGAGAGAGGAACACGAAATAAGGGTCCACCATCTAGGATGGTTAAGAGGGTAAAGGTTTCAGATAGAGAGAAAAGACTCTGAGACAATTGTTAAATTCTCTAAGACCAAGGAAGACAACAATTGAGGGCAGGGATTTGGGGTGACCTCTGACTGCTCTTTAGGAAGGACAAGACACCCCATTTTCCCTAGCTTTGAGAAGTTCAGGGATTCTGGGCATGTAGCCCAGCCAGCATGGGTTCTAGTCTTGTCCCAGCATTCCCTAGCTGTGTGGCTTGTGTGCCAAAGGCTGCAGGTAGGAACCAAGGGCAAGAACAGCCATGTTGAAAGGTGGAAGGTGGGTTTCAGCTCATGATACTGCCCAAGACTGTTGGCAGCAACTTACCTTCCATTTTCTCAAAGTTACAAAAATACAGTGTAATAACGTTTATGGTAGGTCTGCCTCAAAGCATGGCTCCGACTCAACAATGGTGGGGTGAGCATAGTTTCGGGTCCAGAGTCTGGGAGCTGGGCATGAAGGAGAAAGCTGCAGGTGGAAGCAAGTGGGGGGATGAGGGGTGTCTGGCAGGCAGGGAGCTCTGAGGCCAGGCTTGCCTCAGGCTGGACTCCCCAGGCCTGCTCCTGCCCAGAGAAGGGAGTTCCCCATGGTGATTAGCGGGCAGGAAGATGGACTGTGGCCAGACATGCCATTGTGGTGAACGCAACAGAGGGGTCTTTGATCTGTTCTGGCCAAGCCCAGCTCTTGAAAGGGATAAAACTCAAGGTGCGTCCAGGCGAGCCAGAATCTAAAGACTCTTCACTCCTGCCTTTGCTGCCCTTTGACACCAACTTCCACCATGACCCAGCGTTCCTCTGTGACCATCAAATCTGGGGGCACACGGAACTTCAGTGCCTCCTCAGCCAGCACGCTGCCTGGCTGTCAGCCCGGTTTCAGCTCTGTCTCCATGTCCCAGAGCAGGAAGAGTTTTGGGGGCAGCTTTGGGGGTGGTTTTGGGACAAGAAGCCTACACAGTTTTGGGGGTAACAAGAGAATCTCCATCAGTGGGAGCTACGGCTCCAGCCAGGCCAGCTTTGGAGGTGCTGCCTGTGGGTTAGGTGTCAGCGGCATAAGGTACAGAGTTGGGGGAGCCTATGGTGGGTATGGATTTGGAGGTGGGATGGCCCCTGGAGCTGGAGGCATCCATGAAGTGACTGTCAACCAGAGTCTCCTTACCCCCCTGCACCTGGAAATTGACCCATCTCTCCAGCGGGTTCGAAAGGAGGAGAAGGAGCAGATCAAGACCCTCAACAACAAGTTTGCCTCCTTCATAGACAAGGTGAGGGGCAAGCAGGGGTTCCACCACTGAAGCGGCTGTCATCTGAACTCCTTGCTGTCTGAGTTTTCCTGAGGTCACCTGGGGCTTCCAGGACCCATGCACCCGGGGCCTAAGCAGTCTGCTGATAGGGAAGGAGCAGAAAGTACCCTCTCCATCCAGCCTTAGAGCTCTCAGATCCACAACGAGGGCATTGACACTCTGATGGTCAGCCATCACGGGCTCAGCTAGACGGTTTGGAGGGAAGGTGGTAAAAGAACAAACAAAGGCTAAGGATGCGTGGAAGCGTGTTGGGTCCCTTTCCTTCTCCCAGGTAACTAACTCTAGTGTCCTCCCAAGGCAGAGGTGTTTCCTTGGTGACACACCCTGGTGATAGTGTATGTCTAGGAAGAGGAGTAGACAGTGGAGGGCACTGAGACAACATATGTTACTTCAGCCTGAGTCCCAACAGTCCCAGAGGTCCCCAACTCTGGGAGAGAGCCTCTCGGGGCCCGGCATTATGCATTCATGCCTCAGCTGGGAAAGAGTGTAGTCACAGCCCTGGGTCCACTCAGGCTTTATCTCTGGGAGGAAGGAGAATGTGAAGTACAGAGATGTCCAGCTCAGGCCCCGCTTTGGACTCCACCTAGGGAAGAGTTTCCTCTCCTCTCCAGCCCCCGTGGGTGGAACAGATGGACTCTCAGGTCCCTTTGTGACTTTGTTGCATTATGAATGCCTCTACATAGGGAGCAGATGGTTGGGTGGAGAGGCCCAAGGAGGACGCTGCTCAGGCACCAGCCCTAAAGCTTTGACACTTGTCATCCCACCTGGCCTGGGTTATCTCAGCAGGGTGTGACTTCCGGGAGCCTGGCTGAGAAGGGGAGATAGGTCCTGGGCTTTCTTTTTTCTGGTTTGTCTAGAGAGGGTGTGGGAATAGTGGGTGGACTTAGGAAGGACTGGGGGCCAGGGCATGCTCTCTCCCACAGTGGGAGATGAGGGAAAGAAAGATACACTTGTTAAAGACCTCTGTGGGGACATTGCTGCCCCTGAAGTCAAGGAGGTATTGTTCCTCTATTTTTGGAGACTAAGTGACATTCCAGTTCCTCCCAGGGGAAGGACTTCAGGTTGAAGGAAATCAGGATTAGATGGAGCTAAGTCCAGAAACCCAAGTAACAGCTCAAGACTGCAAGGGACCCAACCAGCAGGCTCAAGGGAGGAGATTGCTCAAGAGCTGGTGAGAGGCATGGCTAGGATTGTACCCAGGTTACCTTAGAGTAGCTCTGGGGTGGCCTACACTAACATTTGTAAAGGGCACAGGCAGTGGAGTCCAAGTTCCAGATCCTGAGAAATCTTCCCAGAAGGGAAAAGGGTAAACTTGTCTGCCGCAGCCTCCTACACATGTAATAGGAACCAGGTTGGGCTCAGGCAGTCATAAAGTTCTTTTCCTAAATTCCTATCAACACGGTTGCTATATCAGATGGCCTCCGGCCCCTCTGGACCTCGTACTTGGCCCCCAAGCCCACGGTTCCAACACCGATGTGGGTCTCTGCATCCAGGCCCCTTGCAGCTCACGGGGAGCAGTGGAAGCCACCACCTGCACTAGCAGGAGGATCCCACATCGCAGACCATGTGAGAGGCTGAAGCAAGGAAGCCCTCACAATCTCTGATCTTTGTGGGACAGGTGCGGTTCTTGGAACAGCAGAACAAAGTCCTAGAGACCAAATGGAGCCTGCTGCAGGACCACAAAACCACCAGGACCAACTTGGAGCCCATGTTTGAAGCCTACATCGCTAACCTGAGGCGCCAGCTGGAGTGCCTGGGAGGGGAGCGGGGCAGGCTGGAGACAGAGCTGAAGAGTATGCAGGATGTGGTGGAGGACTTCAAGAACAAGTGAGTGGGCGCTCGGTCTAGCGGCTCGAGAGCCCTGCCCTGGGGCTCGGGGGGGTCAGGCAAAAGGAGGAGGGTGCACTGTTCTCCAAAACTGCCCCATCTGACAGGAATGGGACACACATTAGGGGCATGAGATGGAGTCAAATTGACACAGAAGTTTAAAAGAAATGAGTAGAGGTCTTTTGGTCCAGAATGTTAGGATTTGAGGTAATGACTGTAGGAGTCCAAAGACTTGTCCGTATGTAACAGCCTTTAACTTCTGCAGATAGGAAACACAAGCGCTGAGATGGCCGTACACTTACTCAAGCTCTAGAGTTAAAAATTATAGTCAGACTCCACCCCTCCCTTTTATTCAACTACGTGTTTATTTATAGGGCTTTGTGTTTCCACCCAGTCCTGCATAGGAGACTGGAGAAATAGAGAAGAGAAAGATTCTCCCAGGATACACGTGGTTCCCCAGTCACAGTGAATAATTCCATGAATCCCAGCTGGCTTCTGTAGGGAGCATGGGGTATCCAGATGCTGAGGCAGCCTGAGTGGGGAGTGGGCCGCTGCAATGGAAGGGAAGCTCAGTCGATGCTGGCAGGGAGTACTGTAGCTTGCCAGAGCAAGTGCAGCCAAGTTGAAGAACGAGACAGCCGGGACTGGGGAGGGAGGGGGTCTTACAGTCTGACGATTCCACCTCTCAGGATATATGGTTCAGTGTGACTGAGACATCGAGGGACATGGCATCAGCCTAGGGTGGCAGGAGTTAAAGAGGAGGAGGGGAGGGAGAGGAGCATACTTCTTTAGCAATCCAGGTTATGTGAAAGCACATCACAGGAACGGGCATGATTCCACTCTGCCATTTTTAGCTGGAGTTTTCTTTCAGCAGAAGTGGGGCTATTTGACTTGGGGTTTGGAGGCACATATGTATGAGAGAGCCACACTACAGCAGGATGCTTTCCATGTGTGCCCTCCTGCCATAACCTTGAGCTGAAGGACACGCAGGGTGTGCTGGAGGACTTCTCTGACCTCACTCCCAAGCCCTTCTCCCAACACCCACTCTTCTCCTCCTTTCCTCAGGTACGAAGAGGAAATCCACAAACGCACAGCGGCAGAGAATGAGTTTGTAGTTCTCAAAAAAGTAAGTGGCAAAGGCGTTTTCACTGATTGCAGGTTCCTGGGGGAGGCAGAGCTTTCACTGAATCCTTGGTCTTTTTGGAGACATATCTGACCTTAAACACGAGGCCACTGAGGTCCTGGGATGTTCAGTTTGTTGTACAGAGGTGATTAGAAGCAGGTCAGGATCCAGGACTCCCAACTCCTAGCTGTGTAAGTCACAGCACCAGCCTCTCTCTGCGCACAGTACAGTGTAGGGTAAGGAGAAGCCAGCTGGGCCTGGTCCTCAGCTCAGAATCCAGAATCCAGAGCCAATCTTTGGACAGGGCTGTAGGAGGTCTGACTGGCTGGCTTTGAGACTGGCAGAGGGAAGAAAAAACACAAAGCTTTAAACTGAAGGAAAAATGGAGTAACAACTAGGAGAAGAAGGGAAAGGGGTGGACTGGGCAGAGGCATGAGGACGGGAGCCCATACAGTCTTTGGGGAGAGTGCTGAAGAGCTCATAGGAAATGGGAGCCCCATGACCCAGGACAGGGCATCCTCAAGACCCTTGCTCTTGGCACTAACTGAGGAGCAGCAGACAGCGCTCCTGAAGGTCATACTATGCCGGCCTCCTCATCCCTCTAGTTCCACTCAATAGCAACATGTATTCCTTGGGGAGCTGAAGCTGCCCACTAGCTCCAGAGATAATCTCCAGAGGCTGCTAGTCGACCCAGGGAGGGAAGGACTCAGAATGACCTCATGTTCCATGCCCAGGATGTGGATGCTGCCTACATGAACAAGGTGGAGCTAGAGGCCAAGGTGGATGCCTTGATGGACGAGATCAACTTCCTGAGAGCTTTCTATGAGGCGGTGAGAGACGCTGGTGCCCTGTCTGGAGGGCTGGAGGCTGGGGCCACCCTCACCGCACCACCCCACCCCACCCCTGGCACACAACTGCCGTCTCTTTACTGACCTCCTTCCTCTCCACTCCTCATGCCACCTGTGAATTGTGATTCATGGGGCAGATCCTACTCTTTGAGGGGGAAATGAGGTGCTTGGGAGTAGCAAAAAGTTTCCAAAAGTGAAAAACTCAACCTCGGTTAATTAAAATAATTAGAACATGTTAGAATACTGTGTTCTGTTGGGCAGACAGTGTCTGTCTGTCACCAAATTCAGGGGATTCCTGCAGAACTGTCTGAGTCCTATGGCTCACTCCCTAGCCCAGACCAGCCCCACTGCTGTTCTTCCTGGAGCACCAAAACTGATACAGCAGCAATCATGGAGCCTGCAGTGCTTCCTCTCCAGGTGTGGCGACTGCCTGTCCCTCCTAAAGATGTGTTTTGTGGAGCTCCAGGGTACTCATCTGTGGGTTGTAGGGGCAGCACCACAGACTTAATCAAGACCCTCGGTTTTTGGCCTTTTTTCTGGAGCCCTTTCTGCTCTTTCTAGCTAATCTTCATGCCCCATCCTATGAGCATAGCACAGGACAATCTGGAACAGGATGGACCCAGCAGTGCCTGGTCCCTTCTGACTCAAGCTTCTTGCCCAAGGCAACAACAGTCTATTGGGTGTGAAGGGCTGGGCCTCTTCAAAGAGTGAGCGATCACACTCTGACACTCCCTTGACAACAGGAGTGGCTTCTGGAAAATTCTAGCTGGAGTTACCTGTGCTGCACTCAGGTACACATGTGCTGATGCTGAAGAGCCCTGTAGACTCAGTGGTCTCCTAAATATTCAGAGCTGAGAGAGGAGCTGCACTCCACAGTGCAAGACCCTCCATGCCAGAACCTGTCCCAGGGAGTTGCCAACCCCAAAGCACATGTATGCACTCATATACACATCTGCACACATCTGCACACACACATGCGCATACATGAATGCCCTGTCTTTTCTCTCCTCACAGGAGCTGGCTCAGCTTCAGGCTCAGATCTCTGAGACCTCTGTGGTGCTGTCCATGGACAACAACCGCAGCCTGGACCTAAATAGCATCATTGCCGAGGTCAAGGCCCAGTATGAGGACATTGCCAACCGCAGTCGGGCAGAGGCTGAATCCTGGTACCAGACCAAGGTGAGGTGCCAAGATCCAACCAATTAAATAGGCACAGAGACTGAAAGCTTTATGAGCAAATAAGATGTAATCTATCCTCTCCAGTGTCCCAGCCTAGTGGGGTCCAAAGTGTCTGAGTTCCACTGAGAGCTTCATGTGTTCTGAACATCACACAAGGCCAACACCATCAGAGCAAGGGGAATAGTCAGGCAGAGTTTCCAAGGCTCTGTATCAGAGAAATGGGTGTAAGTGGTCGGTCAGTTGCAATCACCATGCCAATCGGAGGGGGCGGTGTCAAGATTAAGGTCTTGTGCCTTCTAGATGAGGCCAGAGGATGCAAAAGAGAGAGCTGGAGCTGGTTGGGGCCAAGGCTCTGAGGACAGAGACTTGGTATGGACAACAGAATGACATTTCCCAAATTTGAATAGACATTCTGTTCTGGGAGTCAGGGAGACAGTACGCTCTGGTAGCATGACAAATGTATGGAAGGAGAATCTCTATCAGAAAGTACGCCCTGCGTGTGTGCGTGCATGCGTGTGGTGTGTGTGTGTGTGTGTGTGTGTGTGTGTGTGTGTGAGAGAGAGAGA
>LOJH01004742.1:0-17839 GCA_001685095.1 Ellobius talpinus | reverse complement strand
GAGAGAGAGAGAGAGAGAGAGAGATGCTGATCTGGGAGAGTCAGATGCATGGAGTGAAGGGATAGGGAAGAGAGAGGCCAGGAGCAGGAAAAGGGAAAACAGCATGACCACAGCTGTCCGGCTGCTGCTGCAGTGTGTGGATAAGAAGCGCAAGTCCAGAGCAAAAACTGATGCCACTGAGCAGACACAATGGGCACAGTAAGACAACACAGGACCTTCTGAGCAGCTCACTGAAGGCCTGGGGCCCTGGGGAGCTCCAGCCCTGACCCTCTGAGCAGCGCCCTGAAGGTCTGGAGGCCCTGGGAAGCTCCAGCCCTCTCTCCTTGGGCCTGACTGTCCCTCACCTGAAAACTCTTCTCCTCTAGTATGAAGAGCTGCAGCGCTCTGCCGGCCAGCATGGGGATGACCTCCGTACTACTAAGATGGAGATCTCTGAGCTGAATAGGGCCATGCAGAGGCTGCGCTCTGAGATTGACAACCTGAAAAAGCAGGTAGGACTGATATCTCAAAGACAATCCCATCCAAATCCCTACTTCTAGGAAGACTTGTATCAGTGCTGTCCTAGTCAGGGTTTCTATTGCTGTGATGAAACACCATGACCAAAGCACCTTAGGGAAGAAAGGGTTTATTTAGCTTCTGCTTCCACATCATAGCTCATCATGAAAGGAAATCAAGACAGGAACTCAGGGCAGGAACCTGGAGGCAGAGCTGATGCAGAGGCCACAGGGATGCTGCTTACAGGCTTGCTCTGCATGGCTTTCTCAGCCTGCTTTTTTGTAGAACCTAGGACCACCACTCACAATGGGCTGAGCCCTCCCCCCATCAATCACTAACTAAGAAAATGTTCTACAGCCAGATCTTACGGAGACATTCTCTCAACTGAGGTTCCCCCATTTCAGAGAATTCTAGTTTGCGTTAAGTTGACATAAAACTATACAGCGCTTGGGGCTTACCTCAGTTGGTGCAGAGAGAAGTCTGTCAGAGAAGGAATGGAGAAGCCCTCGCCTGAGACAGGCCCTTTCCCCTGGAGCACAAGGTCAATCTGGTCTTGCTTAATATTCTTACCTACAACCCAGAGGAAGACCTCAGAAAGCCATTTTCTAATACAGAAAACTCTACATTATCCATGGGGACTGAGAACAATCTTACACTCAGACTCGGTGCTCTGACCTCTACGACACTGACACACTTCAGGGAAGTTAACCTCCGCCAACGGTGTCACAAGCTGCTCCTTTCTCCTGTGGGCAGTGTGCCACACTCCAGGCTTCCATCGCTGATGCCGAGCAGCGTGGGGAGCTGGCTCTCAAAGATGCCAAGCACAAGCTGGCGGAGCTAGAGGAGGCCCTGCAGAAGGCCAAGCAGGACATGGCGCTGCAGCTGCGCGAGTATCAGGAGCTCATGAATGTCAAGCTGGCCCTGGACATCGAGATCGCCACCTACAGGAAGCTGCTGGAGGGCGAGGAGTGCAGGTGAGCTCCCGCCATGGCCCAAACAGATGCTACCAGAACAGAATAGTACGCTACAGAGGCCTCGTGGACCACTGACCGCCCTGCCCTTGCATAGAAGGGTCAAGGTCAGATGCAGGTGGCATTCCCTGTTCCTTCACAGGTTCCCTCCTACAGCTGCTTCTGGGCCTGGGCTAGGGGCAAGGCTGTGAGATAAAATGACCACAAACTCCTAAGCAGGGGCATTGTGACTTGAGCCTTACAACACACTCAGTGCCCTTGGCATCAGCCTCAGGGATGTCCCACACTTCAACCATTCAGTTCTACCTCATTGGCACGGAGTCTCACTTCCGGTTTCTATCTCTATTTCCCTCTGGGGTTCCCCTTCTGTATTTTTGCTAGATTCTAGAGCTCATGAGGTGGATGCCAGCCTTGTTAACCACAGGGCGGGCTCACAGCGTGTGCTCAGCATTGATGGCTTCACATGCAAGGGACTGGGACCTCTCTAAGTCCTCAGCAATGACGCACCCTCTCTTCCCACCTGCCACAGGCTCACTGGAGAAGGCGTTGGTGCCGTGAACATCTGTGAGTAAATGGCTTGGAAAGACAGAAGGAGTGGTTGGGAGGAGAGGCAGCGTTGGGGCCCTAACATCGCTGAGATTTGGAAATGAACAACTGAGGCAAACATGTCATTAGCCCCTCTTCTTTTTTTGGTTTCTTTCCCTATTGGTGTTAAGAGTGCTTAACATTCTTTGTCCCTGGGAAAGGAATCTGTGGACTATTTCTCATTCTGGGAAAGTGTCCTCAAATGCTGCAGGGGACCCTGTACCCCTTGGTGGTTGCGATGTCACATGCCTAGCCTAGCCCTAGAGAATCCTGAATAGGACAGAACTACCCATGCAGCCAGGGTCTCCAGTCCTCAGCTACTCTGGCAAAAACATGGAGCAGCTTAAAGACCTATACATAGAATTGAAGCAAATTGTCTGAGAGAGTAAAGCAGACATCTCAACTTTGCCTGGACATCCAGGAGGAGACCAGAAGGGGTGATCTCTTGTCTTCGGCGGTGATGTGACAGTCCTGAGTCATGGTCATGGGGATGAGAGTCCCTGGGCCTCAGACAGGTCAGAAAAGCCATGGCCTGTGGTCATTAGAGTAAACTTCAGGAAAAGTCTCACAGGAAGAGCAGAGTCCCAGAGGGAGATCTGGCCACAGCTTCAAGTGTCTGACGGGCTGGGAACACTGTCCCCTCATGGGCCTGAGTTCACTGTTGCCAAGGTATTGGAGCAGACACTAGCAGCTCCAGAAATGAAGCTGAGGAGATTCCAGTACTTGGCAGGGAGACTCATCTAGGTGGCCTTTGGAGCTGTCCTGATATAGAAGTCCAAAATCCCCTTCCCAAATTTGAGGCCTTGTGTGCCATCTAGTGTGAGAGCCCTAACAAAGAAAGAGACAACGCATCCTAGGAGCCTAAGACCTTTCAAGGCAGGAGTGACTTGGGCGTGCTGCTTGGTGCTTTGCACCTCCATCTGCTCACCTCTACACTGAAGGTCACGGCCATGGTGGCATCTCTTTGAGGGACCAGTACCATCACAACTGTGGGAGCCTCAAAAATCACAGAGTCCCTGGTGGAGCTCACCCTGCCTCCTGCTGCCTCCGGAGATAGCTGTCTGTCAACTGAGCTTTCTTGGCGAGAGAGGCAGCCTGGAGATGAGTGTGGGGGGAATGACTGACAGCTGACAATCTGACAATGTATCCTGTGGCTTCCTTCTTTCAGCTGTGGTCTCTTCCTCCGGGGGCACAGGCTACAGTGGAAGTGGCGGCCTCTGCATGAGTGGTGGCAGTTACAGTAGAGGTGGCTACAGCAGCAGTGGCCTCTGCTATGGTGGCGGTGGGAGTAGCGGTTTTAGCTCCACCAGCGGTCGCAGTGTGAGTGGCAGCAGCTCAAGCATGCGGATCGTCTCCAAGACATCATCCAGCAAGAAGAGTTACAGGAGCTAACGTGCTACCTGCCTTGCCACTGTCCCCAGCCCCCAGCTCCCAGCACTAAGGCCTGATGCTTAGTTATGCTCACCATCCCCAGCGAGAGACACTGACACCAAGGGGCCTGTAAGTTTTAGGTCACCTTGTCCATCTTCTGCCTCCAAGCAGGCCTCCCAGGGATACTCCACCCACTGTTCAACTCAAAGTCCTCCCTTACCCACACTGACCCAACTGCTCTAGGCCAGGCTTTTTCCCCTAAGCAGTAGGGGTTGCAGAAATCCTCCTCTGGTTGCAGAAGTCCTCCTCTGGTTGCAAGAAGTCCTCCTCAACCTGCTTGGGCTCTACAATCCCAAGGGGTTTTTCTTACTCAGTCCTCCATGAGAACTTGACCTTTTTGGCCCAAAGTCACCTTTCATTGTGTGCTTCCCAGCCTCTGGGGTGACTCTGAGTTGGGAGGATCGTCCACCCCCTCGTCCTGGCTTTCTAAGCACTCCCGGCAGAGCCAGACAGGAAGCTGGAGGACAAAGGCAGATCTTTGCAGCTTTCTCTTGCTCCGGGACACAGGGACACAGGTAGCAGAGGGGAAGTGTGGGGACATAGGAATGGAGCTGTGTGGAGGGTTTGGGAGCTGGTCTTCACAGTGGTTTCAGCTGAAGAATTGTGGGCCCTCAAATATCTGTTATGAGTTCAAGACCAAAATATTTCCCAAAGGCAATTAGGCTATCCGCTGCTGTGTTGTGTGTAAAGGAAGCTAACAGCTCTGGAGTAGCAGCAGCACCTCCTGAGCTGCTCACCACTCTTCTGTGTGCCTTTTTCCTGCTTCAATAAAACGCCTTTGAGCACCCTAGGTCTTCAGTGTACTGCATCTTCCACCAAGCGGCAACTCTGGGAACCGGTGATTCCCACACTACAACTATGAAGGATCCTACCCTCTGCTCCCGAGCCCTGGGGTTCCAGGAGCTGAGCATGGTTACTGAGACCATAATCTGTTGGACACAGTGGGAGGCCTGTGGCTTTATGGCATCCACACGCCTCTGGCAAGCCCTGTCCTCGTGGCTCAGCCCACTACTCATGCCCACATCAATTTGGTCTCTGAGTACCATCATCTCTCACACCATTTCCTGGGCCTCCCAGCAGGAAAAGTCCCCACCCATGTCCGAACACCCCATCCCACTCTACCACTTGCCTCCCGACTGTCACCCGACAGACCCCTCACTCTTACACCCCTCACTCTTAGACCCAAAGCTAAGATATCAAAAGTCCCCACCCATGTCCGAACACCCCATCCCACTCTACCACTTGCCTCCCGACTGTCACCCGACACTCTTAGACCCCTCACTCTTACACCCCTCACTCTTACACCCAAAGCTAAGATATCAATTCCCAAGGCCCAAGACAGTTTTGCATTTCATTCTGCTGATCTACTGATTTCATTCTGTGGTGGTAAGAACACACAGCATGCTGGGTCAGGGCTCTGAACCCAGGCTTCCTCCTCTGGAGCCAAGACCACAGGAAGGATAGAGAGAATGGGGTCCCATCCCAGAAAGAGTGCGGGATCTAGAGGAAGACACTGATACAACCCTCTGACAGTCTTCAGAGCATCTGCCCTGCCCCCACCTCAGGGAAGTCCTCTTCTGTGAACAACCCAAGTCCCACTCTCCTTTCCCAGAGGCTGAGCCACTGCATACGACATCCATAAGTGCCTGGTTGGCCCCTTTCATCAACTCCATAAACAAGGAAGAAGGACAAATAGAATTTTTATGGGACTACCACCCCCCAGCTTTGACCACTGGGGCTCCTTCTTGCTCTTTGCTACCCTAATTATGCAATGTGTACCTAATAGCCGCCAATATCCCAAGCTCATAAACCTGATTTAGTAGTGATTAGGGGTTTGAACCAGTCCAGTCTCACAGTCCCCACCAGATAAAAAGGGGAAAAGCTGAGCCACCGTTTGGCCACTCCTGCCCCATTCTCTCCAGGGATCTGTCTCTGCCTCTCAAGCCATGTCATGCCGAAATTTCCAGCTGAGCTCCAGATGTGGCAGCAGAAGTTTCAGTTCATGCTCAGCCATCATGCCCCGGATGGTCACCCACTATGAAGTGAGCAAGGGGCCCTGCCGGCCTGGGGGTGCTGGGGGCCTCCGAGCCCTGGGCTGCCTTGGATCTCGGAGCCTATGCAATGTGGGCTTTGGGAGGCCACGTGTGGCCTCCCGATGTGGCATGCCAGGCTTTGGGTACCGAGCGGGAGCTGCCTGCGGACCTCCCATGTGCATCACCCCTGTCACCGTCAATGAGAGCCTGCTGGTCCCCCTGGAGCTGGAGATCGACCCCACGGTGCAGAGGGTGAAGAGGGATGAGAAGGAGCAGATCAAATGCCTCAATAACCGATTCGCATCCTTCATCAACAAGGTAGGGGCAGCAGGTTGGGGTGAGGCAAGCTGCTGCCGAGCGCATCCCAGAGACAGGCTGTTTGTCCATGGGTCTTTAGGCATTCCAAGACTGCTTGTCATTAGAAATTCCTGCTTCTCAGTCCAGACTAGGTTCAAACTTGCAGCGTTCCTCCTGCCTCTATCTCCCAAATAAGTGGGATTACCTGCCTACATAACCACCTCCAATCCAAGCTGCCCCCACCCCACCACTGGGGTGAAGCAAAAGTAAAGCAAAGCTCAGGCCACAAGGCCTCTGTTACCCAAGTCCTGCACTTGACAGCCCCAAAACCAAAGCTTTGAAAAGCTACAAGGCAGAGTGACATGCTAAGAAGAATGTCACTTCAAGGAGTACTAAGCTGGCTTGTCTTCCCCTAGGCCACCTGGGTTTGTCCCCACACTCTAGGGAGTCAGGATCCATGCCAAGGTCTAGGCTGTTGTTTCTGGAGACCTCAAGGATTAGGGCAAACACGCCTGAGTCAAAGTCAGAAGCCCTAGGTCTACCCCACCCCCAAGAAAACATAGGCCAGGGATGGACCAAAGAGTAAAGTCAGTTGCTGCCAAGCCTGACACCCTGAGCTAGATTCCCAGAAGTAATATGTTGGAAGGAGAGAATGACTGCCACAAATTATTCAATGACTTACACATGTATGCCGTGACATGTATATGCTCTCGTGGATCTACACGCATGCATGCGTGTGCACAAACACACACACACACACTTGTAAATGAATGAAAGGAACTGGTCCACTAACCCTGTTTTACTCTTTTTTGTTTCGATTTGTTTTTGGAGACAGGGTTTCTCTGTACCTTTGGAGCCTGTTCTGGAACTTGCTCTGTAGATCAGGCCGGCCTCAAATGCACAGAGATCTGCTTGTCTGTACCTCCTATGTGCTGGAATTAAAGGCATGCGCCACTACCGCCTGGCTCCCTGTTTTTCTCTTAAAGCCTGTTAAGTTCTGTTTATAAACATGTCATGGAGGGAAGCCCCACCTGGGAGCCTCTGCAAGGTTACCAGCCTCCTGCTGATGTGACCACTGGCCCAGAGTAGAGCAGCAGCCCTTCCGCAGCTACCTTAAGAGGCCTGATATGGGAAACCCCATACCAGAACTGCAGACCACGCTCTGTGTGCCCATGACTGCCCAGGGACCAGAGCAACTCACTCAGGTGCTTCCAATCTTAATTCCAACCCACAAAGATGGAAGAGGTGGCCCACAGCTGCCCGCATTACTGGAACTCAGGCTTCCACATATGTGAAGCTGCAGGGACAGAAAAATTCAGCAGTGCTAGGTCACAACCCTTGACCTGTGCTGAGGGACCTTGGACTCAGGCATTCATGTGGGTGTTCTTACGGCAAGGAGAGGCTCACAGAGGAGGAGGCATGGTCCAGGTCATGCAGCTTCCAAATGGCCAGCCAGAGAGCTGCATGTGGGCTGTGCAGGCCTGTGAGACAACACTCTTTCCACACCATCATGGACCACTGAGGGGAAGGTGAGAGTCTGCTAAGGTCCCTAAGGTAAAGGAGACAAAAGGCCAGCTCCCTTTAGGTGTCAGTCTCTGCAGAGCCCTGTGATTACAAAGCATGGTCTCCAGGTCTTTTCTGCACGATGACACCCATTCTTGGGGCAGGTGCGCTTCCTGGAGCAGAAGAACAAGCTGCTGGAGACCAAGTGGAACTTTATGCAGCAGCAGAGGAGTTGCCAAAGCAACATGGAACCACTCTTTGAGGGCTACATCTGTGCCCTGAGACGACAGCTGGACTGTGTATCCGGGGACCATGGGAGACTGGAGACTGAGCTCTGCAGCCTCCAGGATGCGCTGGAGGGTTACAAGAAAAAGTAAGTGATCTCTGCCCTCCCCCTAGAAAGGGACTAGAGCAAACTGCAGAAAGAGCTCAGACTTCAGTTTCCCCATCTGCAAAACAGGAAACTCGGCAGCAAAACAATTAAGTAGCACAGAGCATCCAAATTATTACCCACAGTGGAAGCCCTGAAGTATGTGTCTTTGCTCCAACTTCCTTCCCTTCACCCAGCTTGAACGGGGGTCGCCTGCCACTTATGGAGCTTAAGTCTCTGCAACTACATTTCTATCAACATTCTGTTCACCAATCCCCTGCAGACTGAGAACTAGGCATCCCTAGGGCCCTTTCCTCCAGGATTTTGTGGCTTCTCTTCCCTCCATTTGACGAGCCTCTTCTCAGGATTTCCCCGACTCCCATCCAGCCATCAAAGCTCATGTTTTCTCTCTCCTGACTTCTGACTTCCCTGTCCTCCTCTAGAGGACTGTGGGTTTCTGTTGGCTGTCCCATCCCATCCACTCTCCATAGGACAGACTCTGAGCCTCCCTCTCAGTGAGCAGTACGTGGCTGATGTTAAGGAATAGGCTGGCAGGCAAGGAAAGCACCAGCTGGTAGGAGGACCAGAGAACTTGTCCCCTGGAAGGTTATGGGTGGGTCTGCCCAGAGCCTCATGGGAATGTATGGGGCTTGGAATAGGAGAAAGTGTTCCCACTGAGGAGAAATGGTACAAGAAATCTAGACAAGGCATGTGCCAATGGAGTGGAGCCATGACTGTTAAGTGTCAACCATGGGCCTTCTTGGTGACAGGAACGGTGCTGGGAAGTGATGCCAACCACTACCTCACAGCACTGACAACCTTTACACTCAGTTTTGCATGGGTACCATGAAGACTATCAGAAGAGAGAAGGGATGGGGGCAGGGGCGTAGGAAGCATCTGGAGGAGGCACCATTAGACCATGACCTTGACGGGTAAGTTTTCTTCCAGTAGGCTCCTTCTTCTAAAAGAGACCTAAAGCCTGGTACCAGCACTCAGGAAACTGAGGCAGGAGGATCGTGAGTTCTAGGCCAGCCTGAGTTCAAGGGTTACAGAGTAACACTGCCTCAAAAAATCTTTTAATTAATTAAAATAGAAGCCATAGTGACTTTAAAAACTGAAGGGAAGGAGGAGCAGGTGACAGACAGGTAGGTTGTGGGAGCTGGGTGGAAACCGGGCATAGAGGGCAAAGCCTTCTTGAGAAGTACATGGCCAGGCAAGCTGAGGCTGGTTTGCAGCTCAAAATGAGATCTTTGGGTTTTAAATATGAGGTCCTTCTGGTACACCAACCTCAACGGCAAACTTATACAACACTTGTCCTAGCCAGTGCTTTGTCATGAGATATCACAGGTGTCACCAAATCACAAGGGCCCTTTGAGGCAGGCCTGGATTACCCTGTT
Organism: Ellobius talpinus; assembly: GCA_001685095.1. NCBI lineage: Eukaryota > Metazoa > Chordata > Mammalia > Rodentia > Cricetidae > Ellobius > Ellobius talpinus. Next base: position 8,757 of record LOJH01004742.1, on the reverse strand, counting down.
CTACTGGGGATACCCACGTGAATAATGAGGCCCACAGAAGCCATCATCCGCCTAGTTTGGTTATGTCTAGTGAGACAGAGTGAGGATTCGAACTTGGGCAGTAGCTCGAGTTCCTAGTCAAAGCTGGGCAGAGCTCCGCTGGACCAAAGAGAGATGGGCATCAGGAACACAGGGGCATTTCCACGGACGGACACTGTTCATCAGTCGCTAGCCACTGAACCCTGGCTTCCTTTCCCTCTGCCTTGGGTACAGTGTGTGGGCCGAGGAGCCCCCAGGGAATGGGGGTGCCCCTAAGCTGTTTCTGTGCTCTGGTAAGTAGGTAATTGCTACCTCTACCACTGGGCTTCAGGTGGGGACAAGATTTACCCTGCAGGCAAGGAAGAGGCACAAGGTCAGCTGGGAATCTCCCTGGAACAACAGCCACCTCAGAGCAGCTTGAGAAAGATGACATGCCAGTGGCGTGACCTTTCTCCCATTCCAAAGGGGAATTAAATAAGGGGACTTCCTCCACAGCAAGAGAGTGAAGTAGCCTTGAGGACCCCAGGGGGTCAGCCATCACAGCTGCAGGCTATGGCAGTGGGAAAGGGGCAGGCTGACAGGTAACTATGCGATGTTCCAGTGACAAGTGTCTGTCTCCAGAGAGACACAGGCACAGCCAGAGCCCTCACCCCCTCAGAGGCCTTACCAAAGCAATGCCCCCTCTTACAGGTACGAAGAGGAACTGTCGCTGCGCCCCTGTGCTGAGAATGAGTTTGTCACCTTGAAGAAGGTGAGGTGGTGCTTAGGGAAGCAAAGGTCCTGGATACCAGCCCTAGACAGTGTCCACCATGTCCCGAGCCCTCCACCACAAATAAGTTCCTCTCCTTGGTCTCTCGTGTTGACCCTGCTGACCCCAGGAAGGAAGAGAGCCTGACACCCCAATCAGTTCCACCTGCATAGAAACAGGGACTGACCTGGTCTCCACACATCCTCCCCCAGTTCACATGGGTCATAGCTGGGGAATGGCAGGGCATCCACCTGCACAAGCAACCGTCTGCCCACGTGGCTAATGCCAAGTAAGAAGACAAACACTGATTCAAGCCCAGGCAGAGAACCAACTTCCCAGCTCCTCAGCTGGGAACTCAGCATCTCCAGACCCCTCTGCAGTGGAGTTCTGGGGAGCCTCTGGCCCTGCTCCTGCCACATCCACCCCCATGCAGCCCTGCCCTGCATAGAAACAGGGATTGATCTGGTTTCCACACATCCTCCCTGGGGGTCAGGCTCAAGCCTTTCCTCCTACCCTTGGCCCCATCTTCCTTTGCCTCCACCTGGGTTGGAGAAGAGCCCTGGGCCCAAAGCTGCCCCTGTCATCAGCTTGCCTAGGGCTGCTTGGCTGGTGTTGGGCATGACTATGCACACACTGACCCACCCAGGTCATGGCTCTTCCACTGTGTTACAGGATGTGGACACGGCCTTCCTGGTGAAGGCTGACCTGGAAACCAACTTGGAGGCTCTCGAACACGAGATTGAGTTCCTGAAAGCCCTGTTTGAGGAGGTACTGTCTGTCACTCGGTCTTCTGGGTGACCTATCAGGCCAGTTCCAGAGGGACCGGGTGGGCAGGAGTGCCAAGGCAAGTTCTAAAGGGACTTCTCACGAACTCAGGGACTGAGACTCCCCAAAGTCATATTATCTATATTGGTGGTTGGAGAAATTCTGGGTCGCCACAGGGACAAAGGAGACAAGGACAAAGAACAGACAGGGAACTGTGGGCCAGGAAGAAAAGTTACAAGTCTCAGGAGGTCCAAGCAGGCTCCTGTCATGGCTGGACCCTCAGTGCTCATTCCTGTCTGGCCTCCTCAGGAGATCAGCTTGCTGCAGTCCCAGATCTCTGAGACCTCAGTCATCGTGAAGATGGACAACAGCCGAGACCTGGACGTGGATGGCATCATAGCTGAAATCAAGGCCCAGTATGACGACATCGCCAGTCGCAGCAAAGCAGAGGCAGAGGCCTGGTACCAATGCCGGGTGAGGCTGGGTGCAGAGGGGGCAGGGCTGGGGAGAGGCATCAGAGCAGAGGAGGAGGCAAAAGCGGGGAAAGGGGAGAAGCAGAAGAGAGGGTCCCAGTGCTCTGTGCCCCAAGAATAGCTAAAGATTTAACAAGTCTGGGCCACTCCACAGCACCAAGAAACCCCATAGACACAAGCTCTGTTTCTGCCAGGTCAGGTATTTGCAGAGCAGAAGGACCCCACAAAGAGGCCAGCCCTGTCACTAGGGTGCCAGGTCCCCAGTTCTGTCTGTATGTAGACTCTAGAGTGGCCTTCTAAGCAGCATGCAATCCGTATAATTGGTGTTGATGGCTGAGAAGGTCCCGGGCTTGCAGTGTACGAGGAGGCCGCTGGCCTGGGTGTTACTGGTGGTACAGAAATGGTGATTAAGAGTGTCCCAGACTTAGTAATTAGGGGCTTGCTAGGAGGGTAAGGAGAGCTCCTGGGCAGCTGGATTTACAATCCTGTCATCTCATCGTCAATGCCTCGTCTGTAATACAGCCTGTCTCAGCAACTGCACAGAGCATTTCTCATGGTCCGAGCACAGAGCACAGAGCTGCAGATACAGCAGGGACTGGGGTGGCCCTCAGGCCTGCCTGATACAGCAGGGACTGGGGTGGCCCTCAGGCCTGCCTTCCTATTGCTTTCCTTCTTAGAGGCAGGGTCAAGGACCAGCAGTAAACAGGAAAGAGCACCAGAGTATCTGTAAGGTGGTAACACACAACATAGCCATGAGTGGGTAGGGAGGATGACACACAGGGGTGCTGTGGAATGTAGCTTTAAATAAGGTAGAGGGGGAAGAGGCGACACCAGGCTGTCCCTGTCTGAAGGAATCTAAGGTCCTGTTGGGAAAGACAGGACCAGCGACACCCAGCTTCTTGGGAACACTCAGTAGTTTCCAAGGACAAACAGCAGGTTTCCACAGCTGTCAAGAGGGGCAGGAGATGGCATCTGGGAAAGCAGGAGCGTGGACACCTGACCTGTTCTCAGAGGACACGTGATGTCCAGAAGCAGAAAGCAGGGGACGGGCAGCTAACTTAAAAGAATTTGTTTCATTTTGAATCTGATTTCTGGTTTTTGTTGTTGTTGTTGTTGTTCATTTGCTTGCTTGTGTGTTTGTTTGTTAGCCAAAGCAAGACACTACATTTTATTTTGACTGTTCAACTCGAGGCTGAACATACAATCCTTTCAATGTCCAGAGGGACATGGAAAATGGAAAGAGCCCTCAGAAAAGCTCAGGGTTTGGGGCAGAGAAAATGGAACTAGCCCTCAGGAAAGCTCAGGCTCTGCGGCAGAGGAAAAGGGATCTGGGAGCTTAGGGGACAGAGACTCTGGGCTGCACGACTTAGGAATAATTGGCCCCAACACTGGTGAGAGAACCAGAAAGGAATGGAAAGCAAGATGGGTATGGGATACGTGTGGGCATGGAAGCCCTGGAAAAGAAGCAGGGGACAGTGAGGAAGGGACCAAGAGACGCCACAGTGAGGGCCTGGGGTCTCACCTTTCTGTCCCGGCAGTATGAGGAGCTGAGACTGACAGCTGGGAACCACTGTGACAACCTACGCAACCGCAAGAACGAGATCCTAGAAATGAACAAGCTGATCCAGCGGCTGCAGCAGGACATTGAAACAGTCAAAGGCCAGGTGACCTAAAACCCTGAGGCTGGGAGAACCCTCTAGACGCCCATTTGCCTGCTGGGCCCTGCAGGGCGGGACAAACATTGCTGGTGGGCAGGGCTGAAGAGAGACAAGCCGAGTCACCTTGTTTCACAGGAGGCAAGCCCTTCTCTACAAGCTGCCTACCCACAGCACGGGCAGACCACAAAGTCGGCTGGCCTGCTGTCAGAGCAGTAGCATGGAAATAGATTGCAAACCCAGGCTCTAACCCTGGGATCCTAACCTCCATCATGACTAAGGTGTTCATAAAATTAGACCTACTTAATTCTCCTAGACTAGTGAAAAACAGTCAGGCACTAAAATCTCTAGCCACAACCCCACGCCTATCCACCTCTAGCTGCAGTAAATCCCAGATCTCCCCAGAGGGAGAGCCTTTTTCCCAGGATGGGCCAGGTGTACAATCCTAGGGCCTGCAGTTGTAGCCATGCGTTCCTCTGCCCATCTAAGGCCAGTGACACCTTCCTGTGCCCTCTCCCCAGCGCTGCAAACTTGAGGGAGCCATTGCCCAGGCAGAGCAGCAGGGAGAGGCGGCCCTCAGTGATGCCAAGTGCAAGCTGGCAGGGCTGGAGGAGGCCCTGCAGAAGGCCAAGCAGGACATGGCCTGCCTGCTCAAGGAGTACCAGGAAGTGATGAACTCCAAGCTGGGGCTGGACATCGAGATCGCCACCTACAGGCGCCTGCTGGAGGGTGAGGAGCACAGGTGAGCTGAGGGAAGGACAGGCACAGGCATCAGGGTGGTTGTTATCCTGCCTCCCCAGGGTGGCTGCTGCTGTTGCCACCCCACAGTCTAGGAAAACAAAGCAGGGACCGCCATCGCACCTCCTCAACACAGTGGGGGACGAACGGAGCGTTCTCTTTGAGGCATGTGCCTGACTTCTTTCCTTTGTTCTCTAGGCTGTGTGAAGGTGTTGGGCCTGTGAACATATGTAAGTAGCTGAGTCATACACCCTGGATTCTGGGTCTTGGTATTTGATTAAGTGAGGTAGAAGCCCATCACTTCCACCCTGCCCTCTGGAGCCTCTCACATCCCCACAGGAAGAGCTTGCCTGCCATGTATCCTGGGCAAGTGGAGAAAAACCCAGCCCTACCCAGGACACTACCTCCATGAGAGGACGCTTTGCTGGAGGGTTAGCCTTAGGGTTAATGAGAGAGGTACAAGGAGCGAGGAGAGTCTGAGAGGAGAATCAGGCATTAGGCCTGGCTCCAACAGCCTCCAGGGAAAGAAGGGGTGAATGTATGGGAGGCTTCAAGCCCCGGATGTGATTGTATTGGGAGACAGGGAAGTCAGCTGCTGAAATTACCGTCCTAGGAGACGGTAGCAATGCTGGGAGGGTCGTAGTTCTGACTGGAGAGTACAGGGTGGGGCCCTGAGCACGTCTTCCTGTCCCCACAGCGGTCAGCAGCTCCAAGGGTGCCGTTCTCTATGAGCCATGTGTGGTGGGCACACCCATGCTGAGGACTGAGTACAGCACAGGGACCATGGGTGTCCTCAGGAGCAATGGCAGCTGCAGCGTGGTGGGCACCGGTGAACTCTACATCCCCTGTGAACCCCAAGGGATCATGGGCTGCAGAAGTGGGCAGAACTCCAGCACGAAGATGGGGGCAGGTAGCAACTCATGCAGTCATTAGTGTTAGCACTGCCTCGGTCTGCAAACCCTGGACATCACACCTCCACAGGGCTGAAGACTAGAACCTCCCAAATCCTCCCCTCTCACACCAACTTCACATTGCCCTAGAATAGTCCTGGGAGCTGAGCCACGCTCACCTCCACTCTAATCTTCAAAGCTACATTTCAGATATCTGGGTGCAGACCCCAAGCTGGACCCAGCACAGGTGAGGAGCAGTAAGAGGCTGCATTCTCCCCATCACCTGAAGTTGCAATGGTCAAGAGAATGACAAGAGTCTAACCACTTCTCCCCCAGGTGAGATGGCTAGTTGGGCACATTACAGCTTATTCTGTAGAAGGCTCCCGGCTACTTTCCTCACATAGGCAGCTCTACCCTGCCCACCCCTACCCAAGCCTTCCTACCTCCCTTCTCTCCGGCTCTCAAAGACCTAAGAAAATTTAACTTACAGCATCCACCTGAAGCATGCACTATTATAAAAAAAAATCAAAAGGAGATTTCCCCAAATTCTATTCTGAATTCCAAAACCAAGGCCCAGAATTAGAGTTCCTGGGCCACTGGACGCTGCTGGTGTCTTCCCGGTCCTGAGGCTCAAGAATGATCTTTGGGTAGTATGTTGGACTCAAACTGAAAAATATGTGTAGCTCTCATTGGCAGTTGATGGCGAGACATACTCAGAACAAGGGAGACAGCATGGACATAGATGCTGCTCAGACAGTGAAGAGCTAGCCTTGGCTAAGGACCCAAGCCCCAGCCCTGTCCACATCTGGACATAGCCACTGCTTCCTGCCCCCTCTCATTTAGTACCTCTAGCTTTGGACCTTCAGTCAAATAGGAATATGGTTCACCCATGGTGCCATGTAGTTGTCCCAGTCATTTGGTGACTTATTCAGGGTCTGAGAGAGAGGAGATGCCAGGCTGACCTACAAAACCTGCCCACCTGGAGTTCAATCTTTGAGGAGTCTCTGAGCTGACTGTTCCCAATAAACTGACTCTGTTCACACTCTAGGAATCAAAATGTCTCCTGCTTGGTGTGGGTTATGATACGGCTGAGGGGACTCATGAGCAACCTTCAAGAATTGCAGTTTAGGAACAGAAATGAATGTAGGAAAACCCCGTATACAAGATATGCAAGTGCCCTGCGGAATAAATATGGCACCATACAATTCATACCTAAAACCTGTACATCACACATTTGCAAGCCCCTCTCCATGTTATGAGCAACACACGCAATGCACATGGGCCTCCCCATTTCATGGATCCACACACACAATCTAGAGGAGACCTCAGGGGCCATCAGTCAAGCTTAGCATCTCCCAAGCCCTTTCCCTCTGCACCTTTCCATTATCTTGGCAGATCCCACCTTGAGAAAGCTTTGGAAATGAGTGACAACTGGACTGGGGGAGGACCAGGACTCTTCCCCACTTCTCCTCCTTTAGAGAGGCTCAGGACCTGGAAACCAGACTGGATGCTAGCAGTTCCATCTCCATGAGGCCCTAGTACTCTTCCCTGCTGGACGCGTTGATCCGAGTTCACCCCCTCCTCAGGAGCTTTCTGTCCCTGTGTCGCTCCTGCTGGGGTCAGAATGAGCCTCCTTCCCACAGCCACACACCCCTGTCCTGTGCAGAACTGTAAGCTAGAGGACCATGTTACTGGGGTGATGAAGAGGCCCTGTTAGCCCCCAAGAACTCTGGGCCAAACTATAGAGCCCTAAATAATGCTCAAGACGAGCTAGAGACTGTGCTGAAAGTCAGTTCACTCCTATGTACATACCCAAGAAAAACAAATGCCTATGTTTACACAAAACACACACACACACACACAATTGTTGCAGTGTTCCTAGTAACCAACATTTGGAAAGAACTCAAACATCCATCAACAGATAAGCAAAATGCAGTGACCCAGCCAGACAGTGTAATATTACTTTATCCTTGAAAAGGAATATTGTGCTAATGCAGCTACAACATGAGCAAATCTTGAAGCATGTAAAGGAAAAGAAGCTGGACTGCTATAAGTGCAATGGAATAGAGAAATCCATGGAGATAAAAGGTGGAGGGCAGTTGCTTAGGGCGGCCAGCCAGAGAGGAAGCTAGGAACCGGGGAAGTAGCTAAAAGGTTCTTTCGGGTGTGATGAAAGTGTTCCATATCAATGAGGACAGCTGCAAACGCCTATGACTAGACAGAAACTCTACCAAATCCCCTTAAATAAGCATGGCGCTTTTCGCACGGCGCTGCATGTTGAACTCTGGTGCAATCAAGGGCAGTTTCATGAGAGCGCAGACCTAGAGCACTGAATACAGCTGTGGTGACTGAGCTAGGATGGTGGGGGGCATGGAACTGAGGTCTCACTTTAGTCAACAGGACCCAAAGCTCTCTGGGAAGAGGAGCTGGTGGCAGGCAAACCCGAACCTTAAAGCCCTGCAGGATTGTGAGGGGAGAGAAGCCCCTGGTAGAAGACTCAGGAGGTGGGTCTGGGGCTCGCCCTTCACATATTGAGGGAGAACCTCCATCTGTGTCCCTCTCCCTGTGCCTGCCAAGCTCCCTGCTGGCTACTAAGCCAGGGCTCTGGGAAAAGGGCTGGCCTGGAATCGCAACCAGCCCTTTGAGACTCTGGTTCTAGGTCAATGGGGTTCCTAAGTGTGTTTTCGGAAGAAGGAGCTCCCCAGCAAGCACAATCCGCTGCGGACACCTGACTCAGACCTGGTCGCATCTCAGAGACTCAGCACATCTCCAGATTTCAGCAATCAGGCACTTCCTGTTGTCTTACAGTAACCCATTCTCCCTTCTACTGTGGGAGGTGACTCAGGGCAGGCATAAAGTGCCCCCTGGTGGTGACCTGGTAGTTCTCATTCCACTCTACTGGGGACACCTTCCATCTGTGCAGCACCCCTGGGTGCTGGGAAACAAGAGGGATCGCCAGTCCTGCTGGGTGGCAGGAATCCTAGTTCCTCATTAAGGGTCCCAGTAAAGGCAGACCCGTGAGGAGAATGGGAGATACCCTTGTGTCTGTCTTCCTGAGTATCTCATAAGCCTGTGTTCCTCTCCCTGTCCTGCTCCATGAGCTTGTTCCCAGAATCCTCTGCTCCTACCCCAATGGCCCTTCCTCATGCCATCACCTCTGTGGCCCCAGGCTCTCTCACTGCTGCCTCTCTTCAGCTAGGGTTACCGAGAACACAGAAGAAAACCCAGGAGCTTGGGTTAAGACAATGGCTTCAAAAATGGCAATATGACCCTGGAGGCTGTGTCAGGAGGATCACAAAGTCAAGGTTCGCATGGAGTACAGGTCGTTCTAGGCCAGCCTGGGTAACAGAATGGAACGGGGAGTGGGAACAGAGCACAGTGATAGACTACTTGTTTAACATGCGCAAGGCCCTGAGTTCAATCCCCAGTATGGAATGGGGGAGGGGGAGGGAGAGAAGAGAAGGGTGGGG
>LOJH01004741.1:11342-35645 GCA_001685095.1 Ellobius talpinus | reverse complement strand
GGCCTGCAGGCATACATGCAGACAGAATATTGTATACATAATAAATAAAAAATATATTTTAAAAAGCTAAACAGATTTATTTAGCTTATGGATACATATGAACACATGGGATGTGCCTGTTCCTAGCAACTTGAGGAGCTGGGATAAGAGGATCAGTTGACCCCCGAGAGACCAAGACCCTATCTTAAAAATTAAATCGAAGAGCATCCTCTTCGATTTAATTTTTAAGAGATAAAACAGCAGAGGTCATTGCATGCTGGGATGGCCAGGGAACTGTCACTAATGCCGTGGTGGGCACCCTACTCTAACATCTAATGGTAATTAGCTCCCAAAGGCACCTTCAGATGCCACTGACATGATTTTGGAGATTAACTTGTTGTTGGGAGACATGCTCAAGTCATTACAGATGCCTTTGCCCAAAATTTCCCAGATAACCCCACGTTCTGAGGGGAACATGTTACAAAGTCGTGAACTCCCACCTTCACTGTTCCGCTTACCTCTTCTGGATCATCTTAAAATATAGCTCCGCTCAGGCCACGCCCTCCTGAGAAACCTGCGCTAGAGTTCCAGCTGCTGAGTGTGTCCCTCAAGGTCTCAGCCAGCGTGGAAGCTGTGAGTGGCTCCAGGGAGGCAGGAGAGAGACCAGCTGAGGACACCTGCTCAGCTTTGAGAAGAGTTGCCGTGGTCCCTGTAGAGCATCCATGGAATGGGCAGTCTCAGGATTTCCAGAGGCCTTGCCATGTGCCTTTCGAGCAGCGATTCTCAGCCCTCTGTCTCCAAAAATATTTGCATTATGATTCATAAAAGTAGCAAAATCACAGTTCTGAAGTAGCAATGAAATGATTCTATGGTTGGGGTCACCACAGTATGCGGAACTGTATTAAAGGGCCACAGCGTTAGGAAGGTTGAGAACCACTGCTCTAGAGTTTCACCTGCTCTGCCAGCTAGAGAGGACTGGGCTTTCCCCTAGTAACAGACTAGTCCCCAAGGTCTTAGCACCTTCACTCAAAGAGAGACAGACTCTTGTGTGTAGACCAGGGGGCAGAACCAAACAGATCCGCCCGCCTCTGCCCCCTGAGTGCTGAGACAAAGGCGTGTGCCACCCCTCCAGGCTTTTTACTCTTCCATTCGTTATTCACATTGTTACTGAAAGAATTTCTTGGTCAGTCTCATTATGCATGGGAGAGGGTTTGCAAAGCTACAGGTATATGGTAAATTTACATCTGGCTGAGGAAACAATTATTCACCTGAAAATTGGGGTAGACACTTGACAGATTTGCCTCTACCTGTTGCTGTATTTAAAACTAGTGTAGCAAGCTTGTATTTTGTGCTCAGTTTTAGGTGGGTTTTGCTGTTGTCTTTGTAACTGAACTGTGGCCTAGGGCATTCTTTCTTACCAGGCTGCTACTGAAACCCATCTGGGACAGAAATTGGCATGCTGGGTGCTGCAGCTTATCACATGGGCCACACGATGAGTTGTCTTGGTCAAACGCTTGCTAGTACGCTAGGTTGAAGCTGTACTTAGCATGACCAGTGACTGTAATTGAGTAGTTGTGATTTGGATGTCTTTTAATATCTCTCCAAGAAATGGGATATGAGTACTAGACCCCAGAGGGACTCTCTTGGACAGATGTGGCAGGCTATATAAATTAGGATTAAGCTCTCACTCTGGAGCACCTGCCAGTTGTCACTTGTAGAAGTAAAGGACTCAGTGGATAAGGCATCCTGGGAAGTCCCTCCTAACATGCAGTGCCCCCGACAGAACAGCACACAGTCAACTCAAGAGAACCAGTGTGAGAACGTGGGACACGGAAGCAAGGAAAGTGGGGTGTAGAAGTAGGTCAAAGCCCCAAGGAATGACCAGAAGATATTCTCTCCAGATGCAGCAAGCAGTCCTGATTCAGATGAGCATGGGCTCTTGGAGATGTTTATATGAGTAGTTGCGTATTTCGAAGGAGAAATTTATGGGGATGTGGTCCTTCTGATGCTTTTAAATTGATGTCACAGATAACAAAAGAAAGCGAAGTGAGAAGTAGCTAATAGAGTCTCATAAGTGAGCTTCTCTTTATAGGGAGAGAGAACAGAAAGGTAAAGGGTGTGGCCGGGGACCTGTTAAGAGGGCGGAGACTGAGTCTGAGCTAGGAGGCAGAAATGTAGCGTGAGTGTGTCAGAGCTAGGTAGAAGAAATGAAAAGTGTGATCCCAGGGGTGGCAGGAGGTTGCAAATTGCAGTCCTGCCTGGGCAGTTTAGTGAGACCTTGTCTCAAATGAAAAGCAAAAAGAGGACGTGGATTAAAGTTCAGTGGCAGAGCACTTGCCTGGCATATGTGAGGCCGAGTTTGAGCCCCAGCATAGCATTGGTGGTGGTGGTGGGGGCGGGGAAGGGGGAGCAAGAGAGAGCGAGCACAAGCATGCTAGTGTTTGGTATTAATAACAGAAATTGGAGTGGTCAGCTTATGCTAAAAGAATACTTATTTATGACAGAGTCTCATAGCCCAGGCTGGCCTTGAACTCCTAAGTGCTTGGGTTAGAGCTATGGGTGACCACACCCAGTCCAAAGGGGAATTTATTAGAGGGACAAGGAATTAATTAGCATTCAAAGGCGGAGGATAAAGCTGAGCTTTGAGATTGGCACCATGATCTGCAGAGAAACTGGGATGTCCCTTGCTTCCATTGCTTTTCTGGTTCATTCTCTCAGTGCCCCTCAGCTTCTACTTCCTGTCCCCTATTGGAAAATGGTCACCAGAACCTACTCCAGAGTTTATTCTTAGGAAAGAAGTTGTTGGTGTACTGTCATCCAAGAAAGAAGCCAGCTACTAGACTGCCAACTCATGTTCATCTAGAGGTCTCAGCGGGCCATTTGTGTCTGTTGCAGCCCGTTAGATACAGCCAGAAAGCTGGGCACCATTTTGTTATGTTCTTTTCTTCAGAGACCCCCGGCTCTGCAATCATGTGGTATGAATTGTTGGTAAGGAGGAGGATGTTTTCCAAAGAAAGCAAGGATGCAGACAGTAGGGCAGCCAGCCCAATAGATGGTTAGGACATTGGGATTACATCAGGGAGTAGTTGAGCCAGGACCAAAACCCACAAAGCCTTTCTTAGGGACTCAATAGTGATTAGTTGATCTGGACATGATAATGGAAAGACAAATAGGTACTTAGTTCTCATTCATATTTAGTACATCCAGACTCTTAAGACCATCGCAGCTAAAGATGGCTGCCCTCTGTGTGAACCCCAGTTCTATCAGGTAGATCCCAGGGGTACTTTAGGATCTGCATTCCATACTTTCCATACAGACACCTGCCCTCACCTCCTCTACCTAGGTCACCTCTATGCCTTTCTTATGGTTGTTACACTTGTAGTGATTTGAATGAGAATAACCCTCATGAGATCCCCTGTTGGTGGCACTGTTTGGGGAGGCTTAGGAGGTGTGGCCTTGTTGGAGGAAGTGTGTCACTGAAGGTGGGCTTGAGAGTAAGAGTGTGGAAGACAGCAGTGCTCAGAACTGTTCAGACTGCGGAGGCCCAGCTCAATGTTAGCAACTTGGCTAGAGACCTTTCTGTGATATTTGGCAGAGTGTGGCTGCTCTACTAGGATGGTCATTAAGCTCCACTTACCATGTGTAATGGCTTTTTTGATTCAAAGTTCCAAAGTCCTTCCTTCAAAACCCAACATAACCAGGACCGTCTCAGCAATAGTACCAACTTCTGCATTAGCCGCTTTTCTCTTGCTGTGGTAAGAACAAGGCAGCTGATAAAAGGAAGAGTTTGTTTGAGCTATGGTCATAGAGGGATAAGAGTCTATCATGGTGGGGAAGCCGGTAGGCAAGACGTAGGAACAGCTGACAACTGGCAGCTTGAAAGGCAAGCAGGGTACAGAGAGGGTGAACTCAAAATGACACGAATCTGTAAACTCTCCAGCTCACCTCCAGTGACATACCTCTTATCTTCCCCAAACAGTGCCACCAACTCAAGAGCAAGCATTTAAACATCTGGGTGTATAAGACCTAGTCTTACTCAGATTACCACATTCTACTCCTTGGACCTCATAGGTTTAGAGCTGTATCAACATATAAAATACCTGCAGTCCAACTTCAAAAGGCCCCATAGTCTCTTCTGAGACTCAAGGCAATCTCTTAACTGTAACCTCCTGTAAAAAGCAAATTATAAACTTTGAGCATATAATGGCATATAAAGGTCTTTCTTCTAGTGGCTCGCTGCTTTGCTTTTCTGATCTTCAGCTTGAACCCCAATATCTGTCTCTGGGTTTTTATTATTCGTGCTACAATCATATTCTTAGAGTACCTGACCAAAGAGAGTAGAGACTAACCTCCTAATGGCAGGTATTAGGTGGAGTCTATAGTAGTGACTTTTCTTGTCATTCTGACCAAATACCCGACAGAAACAACCTAAAAGAAATGGTTTCAGAGTTGACAGTTGCTCCTAACTATGTGTGGTTGGGCAGAAATTAAAACAGAGAGTAAGTGGTAGAACAAGTTTGTTTGTTTGTCTGTTTTGAGACAGAGTCTCACTACTAGCTCTGACTGTCCTGGAACTCACTGTGTAGACCAGGCTGGCTGCAAACTCAGAAATCCACCTGCATCTGCCTCCCAAGTGCTGGGATTAAAGGTGTGTGCCACTATACCTGGTTTATAGAACAGGTTTTTAAGAAACTGAAGAAGGTATGGAATCCCCCTGGGGCTGGGATTACAGGTGGTTGTCAGCCACCTGATGTGGGTTTTGGGATCTGAACTCAGATACTCTGTAAGAGCAGTAAGTGCTTTTAACCACTGAGCCATCTCTCTGGCCTAAAACAGGTCCTTTACCTCATGACATATGGAAGCAGAGGAAAGGGTATTACTGGAAGAGACCAGGGCAAGATACAGCTTCGAGGACGTGCGACCAGGTCCTGCTTCCAGTAGCTAGGCCCTACCTTTCCCTACTTCTGATGATGCCATCATAGTGTGCATCTATCAAGGGATTAGCACATGGATTAGGTCGGAGTTCTCCTGGCCTTTTTCCCTAGAACTGCATCACAGACTCCCCGAGAGGCACGCTTCCCTAATTACTTAGCTGCCTCTTCGTCTAACCAAGTTAACAACCAAAATTAGCCATTGCAGATGCTTGTTGAGGAAATGGAGCCCTCTGATTGGCTGTGTCTTGTTCACTTGCTCCTCCCTGGGGTCAGGGTGTGTTATTTTTAAAAAGGAAACAGTAAAAGGGGAGTAGACAAAATCTTCTTTTGTGTCTTTCTCCCAGGTGATCATGGAAACAGGTGGCCTCCCCCTGGAGCTGTGGCGTGTGATCTTAGCCTACCTGCACCTGCCTGACCTGGGCCGCTGCAGCCTGGTTTGCAGGGCCTGGTATGAGCTGATCCTCAGCCTTGACAGTACCCGCTGGCGGCAGCTGTGTCTGGGCTGCACTGAGTGCCGCCACCCCAACTGGCCCAACCAGCCCGATGTGGAGCCTGAGTCCTGGAGGGAGGCCTTCAAGCAGCACTACCTGGCCTCCAAGACCTGGGCCAAGAATGCTCTGGACTTGGAGTCCTCCATCTGCTTCTCTCTGTTCCGCAGGAAGAGGGAGCGCCGCACCTTGAATGTTGGGCCAGGCCATGAGTTTGACAGCCTGGGCAGTGCCTTAGCCATGGCCAGCCTCTATGATCGAATCGTGCTCTTCCCAGGTGTGTACGAGGAGCAAGGCGAAATCATCCTGAAGGTGCCAGTGGAGATTGTGGGCCAAGGGAAGTTGGGTGAAGTGGCCCTGCTTGCCAGCATTGACCAACACTGCTCAACCACACGTGTGTGCAATCTTGTCTTCATGCCAGCCTGGTTCTCACCAATCATGTATAAGGTGGGTGCACATTGGGTGCCATCCAGTCTTGACTGTACAGCCTTGCCCTCATTAGTGCATTTCCCTTCTGGGTTAGAGCTGAGAGTTTAGTTGTTAATTCCTATGCACACATTCCCAAGAATTGAACTAGCTGAAAAGTGGGCTCACGGGTCAGTATAGTACAGAATTATGTTTTGTACCTTACTTCCCAGAGGTGGGCTAAGGACAAAACTTTCTATACCATTCTGTTCCTAACCAGATCAGCTAGAGCACCGGGTAGAGCAGTGAGGTGGCAAAGTGTGCAGCATGGTGACAGCAGCATGTCCAGAGAGGGGACAGTGGCCCTCAGCACCTGGACCTCATCCTGTGCAGGAGTCATTGCTTCTCAAGGGTACCTGGAGGGAGAGGCCATTAGTCCAGCACGGCATGCATTAGCACAGATTGGTCACCATGTGTGGAGGAGCTGGTGGTTCTGCAGAAGAGCATGGCGTCTACGCATTGGTGAAATGCGCCTCTGACAGCAGGCTTGTCTCCGTTGTACTGATCAGTGCCTTACTGGCCCTTTGGGTCACTCAGTGTGCATCAGACGTGTGCTTTACGGCCTTATTAATAATCAAGACAAGCTTCCGTCTAAGCAGATATCTGTGGTGATCAGTAGCTGTGCTGCTTTGGGCAAGTGAGGGGAGTGTTAGCAAAAGTCAGAGACGCTAGTAAGTCTCCCAGGTGGCTAATTAGTGAGGTTAGAACTCAAACCAGGTCCTCTGATTTATAAAGTTATATCATGCCAAAGTCCTTGGGAGCCCCAAAACCTGTTTTTTAGCTCTAAGATGTTTCAGAAGGAGTAGCAGGTGTCCCTGTGCTGGTGTGCAGACCTAGGAGTAAAGTTTGCCTCTGGAAGCAAGGCTCCCTACCTAACCCTCATGCCTTGAAATTCACTGATAGAAGGCTTTATGCCTTGAAATACATTGATTCTCACAGTGAATGCTCACGTCGGTCTCTGCTGCTGCCTCAGAAGCACAGCTGCCGCCCCTTGTCTTTATAGTCAGCCATATGTGAGTACTAGGTCCATGGCTGTCTTCCATCTAAAAAGGCACAGGTCTGAGATGTCCTTGCCTGAGAACTGAAAAGCCAGGACAATTTCACACAAGCAGTGATCTCTTATGAGAATGCCAACATTGACTGCATCTCCAGAAAACTGAGAGGACCAAGGAGGGAACATGGCTTCACTGGCAGCAGGGAAAGTCGTGGAGGCATATGGAAGCACCTAGAGCACCTGGGGTCAGGGATGTCACCCTCCTCCAAAAACTACCAAGGCAGGTCACTGATAGAGAGTGCTTTTAATTGCTTAAGGGGTCATCTGTTTGGGTTGTTGATTAGACTCATTGGACGGACGCTGCTTTATTCTATGGTTGAGATGTATTGCGTAGAGTTTATGCAAATCCAGAAAAGGGTATAAAGCAGTTTGGCTTCACCAAGCTTAGCTGTCACTCAGGCCCAGGATCCCAGTTGAATTAACAGGTTCAGTGCTTTCCTGTCCTTCCGTCAGTCTCCTGAGGTCTTGTGTCTTTGACCTCAAATCAGCTGTCACTGAGTACCATCTTTTGATTTATAAACTAGCAAGCCACATGCTACATACAGGAAAGCTGAGGCTTAGAGAGGTGAAGCCATTTGTCCCTAGTAACGTGGTTGGAAGAGCAGAGCTCTGGTCAGCCGCCAGAGCACACCCCCACCCCTGGCAGCAGTCCCTGTCTTTCTCTTTGAAGACAAGACCTGTCATTTGCTCTGCTCCGCCACACACCAGTAGTCGCACAGACTGGTCTGTCCTAATGCCTGTGGCTGGGCCAACCCCGTAACCTGTCCCAGTCAAAGGAGTGCTCAGTCTTTCTTGCCTGTTTCTACTGTGCCCTTTAGAAGGATAACAGAATTAGAAGGATGCAATGATTGGCAGTTTTTCTTGTGCCTCTTTGATGCAGACCTACTCCCCAGGTCCTCAGAGTGACAGCTGACGGCCAAGCCTTTTACAGGAGAGTAGGAAGTGAAACCAAGCGCCTTTCCGTCTCTGTCTCCCTGGAAGAGTAGCTTGGTGATGACCGTCAAAACCAAGGGTAGGCTTCTCACTGTATGTTCTCTTTCTTTTCCCCCAGACCACATCTGGTCACATCCAGTTTGACAACTGCAACTTTGAGAATGGACACATCCAGGTCCATGGCCCGGGGACCTGCCAAGTGAAATTTTGCACTTTCAAAAATACCCATGTCTTTCTGCACAATGTGCCCTTATGTATGCTGGAAAACTGTGAGTTTGTGGGCAGCGAAAACAACTCCGTAACTGTTGAGGGTCACCCATCGGCAGATAAAAACTGGGCCTACAAGTACCTGCTGGGCCTTATCAAGTCCTCTCCCATCTTGCTTCCTGCAGAAGACAATGAGTTTTTAATGTCCTTGGATCTAGAGAGCCGGGACCAGGCCTGGAGCCCAAGGACCTGTGACATTGTCATCGAGGGCAGCCAGAGTCCAACGAGCCCAGCCTCTAGCTCTCCAAAACCGGACTCCAAGACTGGCTCCCAGGAGGCAGAGGTGGGCAGCGATGGGGAGAGGGTGGCCCAGACTCCAGAGAGCAGCGATGGTGGCCTGAGCCCCAGCGGGGAGGACGAGGACGATGAGCAGCTCATGTACAGACTGTCCTACCAGGTGCAGGGCCCGCGCCCTGTCCTGGGCGGCTCCTTTCTGGGCCCTCCACTACCAGGAGCATCCATTCAGCTGCCCAGCTGTCTAGTGCTGAACTCACTGCATCAGGAGCTGCAGAAGGACAAGGAAGCCATGGCACTAGCCAGCTCTGTTCAGGGCTGCCTCATCCGCAAGTGCCTCTTCCGGGATGGGAAGGGTGGCGTCTTCGTCTGCTCTTATGGCCGAGCCAAGATGGAAGGGAACATCTTCCGGAACCTGACTTACGCAGTGAGGTGTATACACAATAGCAAGGTACTGTCGAGGAACCAACACTGTAGACTGAGGCCTCTGCGGGAAGGGCATGATGCACTATTTGCATTTTAAATGATTATTCAAGCTTATCTGGTATACTACAGTTCCTGTCCATGGTCTGACTTGGATAAGACAAACTTCTTCCCATTTCCCAGAAAAGAAAACAGAGGCCCAGAGAGAGAAGGAGTCTTCCTCGGGGTCATTGAACAAGTTTGAGACAGAGCCCAGGTCTTGTACCTCTGTTTACCTCTCATTCTCTTGACATGTTACCTAGGTGTTTGTAGAAGAAATAAGTTTGGTTTTTTTCGTCCCCCGCCACAGTCACAGAAGTTAGAGATGATCACTGCCTTCATTTTAGATCCCAGTGGGGTAGCTGAAAAAGGGGATTCTGCAGGAACAGACATCTGGACTGAGTCGGGTGAATAGAGGCAGGAACACACGTCCGGACTGAGTGGGGTGAATAGAGCAGAGAGTGCAGGGCAAGTGGAGTCTATTTGGTGGGAAAAGGGGGCACATTCTAGAAGCCAATGCATCCTCTTCTGGGTCTGTTTGTGGGCTCAATTCACCCAGTGGAGCATGTTGAGAGGTGGTGGGGCTGGAAGGATGGTTTAGCGCTTAAGAGCACTGGTTGCTCTTCCAGAGGACCCAGATTTGGTTTCTAGCACCCACGTGGTAGCTCACAACCATCTGTAAGTCCAGTTTCTACAGACCCAAAGTCCTCTTCTTAACCCCATGGACACCAGGCAAGCACACACATACATGCAGGGAAAATACTCATACACATAAAATAAAATAAATCTTAAAAAAATTAAGACAGAGCTGCAGAGACCAAGCAGGAGCTATCTTACCCAGAGTCTAGGAAGGTGGACCTGGCACTGAGAATATCCCTCCAGCCTCTGATGAAAGTGCTCTTCAGGCAAAGTCACACAGAGTGCTGTAGAACAACCTCCATGTCCATTAATAGTTGGTGCCACAAAGGGTTTTGAAGGGTGAGCAGGCCATGCAGAAGGAGGCATAGCTATGCAGCTCTCCATCATCTCACTCTGAATTACCAGCACTTCTATACTGTGGGAAAGAGTGTTCCAGTGTGGCTCCTCCATACTATATTATAAGCAGAAAACAAGGAAGAGGGCCTAGCATGGTGTGCATATCTGGAACCCAAGTATGTGAGAGGCTGAGGCAGGAGGTTCACCACAAAGCCAAGGCCATCCTGAGTTACTTAGTAAGACCTTGTCTCAAAAGGAAGCAGACATGGAAGGAGGCTAGTTTACTTCCAGGTGCCCTGATGAGAGGAGCAGGCTTAAGCCCTCAGGGAAGACTTTTCTCTCCACAGAGTTGCTGATGGCATGGCCATTGGCAAAATTCTGGCTCTACTGCTATGCTTCCTTAAGGTGTGGTGAAGATAAATAGCAAGGTTACATATGGAAAGTACAAGGTTGGTCATGGTGGTGCGTGCCTGTAAGTCCAGCACGCAGGAGGTTAAAGCAGGAAGATCACAGGTTCAAGACCAGTCTCAGCTATGTATCTAGGCCCTAATGTCAAAAAAAAAAAGGAAAGAAGGAAGGCATGAAGAAGGAAAAGGAAGGAAGGGGAGCTTAGCAGTGCACCTGGTGTATATAGCAGATACTCAGTAAGTCTTTTTAAGGTGCGAGCAACCCAGTTGAGAGGTTCTCTGATAGATGTTGCCAGGGCTGTAACACAGGAACTGGAAGTGAAGGCACCTGACCTGCTCTCAAAGAGCCAGGCCAGGTCTCCTAAATGCGATTGGCTCAAACTGCAGGAAGAACAGGAGTTGGCAGGAAAAGGCTTGCAGTCCAAGAGGTGAGTGAGAGCCTGGAGTCAGGATGCAGCACACGGAGGTGTGAGTTCCTTAGCAGCGGTGGCAGGAGGGGAAGGTGGCAGGAGGGGAAGGTGGCAGGAGGAGTCTGGTAGAATTGCCGAGCTTGGAATTCTGGAGGGTGGTCAGATCTGCCTCAGAAAACTCACCCTGTGGGGCTCCTAAAGATGGAAGGGAGGGGACCAAGGCTGGAGGTATGGAGGTAACTATGGTTACCAGAGATGGAGGGGAGAGCACAGGCTGCCTGGAAAAAGGAGGGCCAGGGGAAGGGTGATGAGAGTTGAATCCTCCATTTCTGGCCTGAGTGCAGAGGCAGTGGCGGAAATGTGGAGGTTAGGGTGTGAAGAGAGGCGAGCCTAGCTCTGGGCATACTGAGTTGGAGCAGGTGACATCTGGCAAAGATGCCATCTTCTCAGCCCGGAATGTGGAGAGGTGTGTGCCAGTGTGCTGGGCGCACGCTGGAGCTCTCATTGTGTGGGCCACGGTTGGCAGCATCAACAGGACAAATGAGAGTTTACACAATCTTAACGGTAGCTGTCTTGAGCAGTTGCCCCAGGAGACATTTGGCAGGAGTCATGTGACCAGAAATTCCTCGTTAGTTTCCAGCAAAGAACCTAGAAACTTGATTTGCAGGAATTTTGACTAAAAAGGGAAAAAAAGTCAACCCATGTTTGGAAGTCACCATGATGAGTGCTGAGTGGTGTGAACACAGCCAGGTGCTGTCGGTGGGAATCTGGGGCTTGCTGGGCAAGCTCCTGAATTGGGGGTCAAGGTCTTGATCCTTGGCCAGAGGGCTACCACTTCCCAGGTCCCCAGCAGGGTGACAGTTGGCAGAAGCAGCCTGGTTGCTTGGGGCTCTAGGAAGCCCAGTGTTTTTGTGTAGGCTGTAATTCCTAGTTGAAAGACACTGGCGAATGGTGATAACTATACTGTGTTTGGAAATGGGCACTCTTCTGTGGTCTTCCTGGGCTCAGACTTGGCAGGAATTGAGCTGGTTTGGATGTGATAGCATGGTGATTGGCTTCCATTTCCTTCATCTTTGCCTTCTGCTGCTTTTCTCTGGATCTTTCCTTCGCACCCGCCCCTCTCCCTGCTTCACCTTCCCAACTGCTGTTTGTCAACCTGCACAGGAGAGCCTGGCAGTGACAGAGCTCTCCAGTGCTGTGTTTCGTCCTTGGTCTGGGCAGGTAGCACGTCCTTGGGTCTTGGGAGAGACCCTGTCGGTGATCCTCTCTCATCCCCAGCACTAGGGGCTTTCCTCATGATCTGGACCGAGTTGACTTTCCTCCCATTGCCCACAAGTTACAGGCAGAACTTGAGTCTTAGCCCATCTGTCCCCAAAAATATCCCGGGGGCATCTGTTATTCAGGTTCTTGTTTCCCAAAACAAAGAATGGAACCGAGGACACAAGGTTGGACATAAAGAGTGTACACTCCAGAAGTACCAGGCCCTAACCACATGAGTCCTTACAGGTCATTGGCATAGCACTGTCTCTCCCATATCTGTGTGTGGTGGGGCTTTTCTTGAATGTGTTCTAGTGTATGAAGCCCAGGTGGGGAAGGGCCTCCGGTCTTTTTCTGTCAACCCCGGGGTAAAGCTGGCTTTTGTTTTCCCATTCTCCTCTTTCCTATGGGTCCTGGGGTGTGTTGCCTTTACCCTACTATTTAAAGCAAGTTCTGTGGAAAGTTAGAGGTGAGTCCAGGGTAGGTGTGCTAGCTAGTTTCTGTCAACACAAGCTAGAGCCATTAGAGAGAAGAGACCCTCAAGTGAAAAATGCCTCTATAAGGTTTGGGCTGCAGGCAAACCTGCAGGGTATTTTCTTAATTAGTGATTGATGGGGAAGGACCCAGCCCATTGTGGGTGTTTCCATCCCTGGGCTGCTGGTCCTGGGTTCTATAATAAGAAAGTAGGCTGGGCAAGCCTTGTGAAGCAAGCCAGTGAGCAGCACCCCTCCATGGCCTCTGCATCAGCTCCTGCCTCCAGGGTCCTGCCCTGTTTGAGTTTCTGTCCCGACTTCCTTTGATGATGAACTGTGATATGGGAGTATAAACCAAATAAACCCTTTCCTCCCAACTTGCTTTTTATCATAGCAGTAGGAACCCTAATTTAAGACAGTGGGCATAGTACCTTACTCAGAGTGTCTTCCCTGTTTGCCCCCAAGTCTGTCCTGTCCTTTTATACTTTGGTTGAGGGTTTTTTTTGTTTGTTTTGGAGACGCAGTCTCACTGTGTAGGCACAGCTGGCCTCCAGTTCATAGAGATCCTCCTGCCTCTGCCTCCCAAGTGCTGGGATTACAGGGGTGTTCATTCCTCCACACGCACCTCTGCTAGAATTTTACTATAATGAAATAATTTATTAGTAGAGTGATTTATCTTAGTATAAAATTAAAACAATATGCATATGTTTATCCTTATTACATATAAGAAATTGTAACAAGAAATGCATCCCTTTACGTGGGAGCTACATTGTGCTACACTGTTAAGAGACTTCTTAACATCCAAATTTCTGACCCTCTAGTTTGTTGTAGGAGGTCTTTTTGTTGGGCTACCAGTTCCTCAACGAGACTTGTTATTAATTATGAAAACTTGACCTTTAGCTTTGGCTTGTTCTCAACTTGTTCTTATAACTTAAATTAACCAGTTTTTAATCATTTACGTTCTACCACGTGGCTTTTTCCCTCTCATTCATTTTGTATGTCCGACTTCCTCTGGGTATGGCTGGCATCTCCTCGTGTACCTACATTCATCCTGAGTTCCTCTCTCTGCCTGGAAGTCCCACCTAACCTGTCATGTCTAACTATTGGCCATTCAGCTCTTTATTAAACCAATCAGGTACTTTAGGCAAATACACATCTTTACAGTATACAAAAATATTATCCCACAGTATTTCTCCCTTTTTGTCTAATTAAAAAGAAAGTTTTTAATTCTAACACAGTAAAACTTTATACAGTAAGAACAATTATTAGGTAAGAATTACATTTACAATGTTCAGTTCATTTGTATTTAGCAAATTCAGAGAAATTACTATCTATTCTATCTTGATGAATCCAAAGTTTTATACCTAAACCACTTTCTATTAACTTGTATTACCAACCTTAAAAGATTTTTAGACCTTAAAACATTTTATTAGATTAAACAACTTAAGCTTTTATGCGTCTCAATCTTACAAACTTTCTCTTTTGCAAGTTTCTTTTTTGAATTTGGTAACAAAGAAAACTATAACTATCTTGTCTTCAACCCTATCAGAGACCCAAGAAAGATATAATATTGCCAGAGTAAACAGGAAGTGTAGAGCAAACAACTTCCAAAACAATAGAAATGACAGAGACATCTGGCTGTCTAGACAGTCAACCAAAGTTCCTCTGCATTGTTGTGACATCCATCTTTGGCCTTCAGGCCTAGAATATCCTACAGACTTTTCTGTGAAGCAGGAATTTTGAAGGACTGTCTTCCCTTGTCTTAGCAAAGTTTGGCAGTTGCCTTCTTTTGTACTGCTTGTCCCCTTTGGACAGCATACTGTCACCAGTTGAGGCAAGGGCAGTTTCTTGCTAGTGGCTAGCTTTGTCACAATAAAAACAAACTCCATATGGAGGTTATTCAATGCCCATCATCCTTTTTTTTGAAGTAAATTCATGCTGCCAGGAGCAGATGTGTCTCACTGTCATGAAAAGCTGTATGTTATTAAAACATCTTAAATGCCATATTCTGCAGATCTCTGAAGTGTTTGAAGACCATCTATCTGTCTATCTAAATACATCTCTATTTGGCTTTGAAAACATAATTAATAAAGCTGTAAGTTTGATTGTTACAGATGACTAACTACTAACTTCTATTTTTTAGCTATTTTAAATAGCTTATAATAATAACTTTCAAGGACTAGAACTTTACATTTTTAAATGAGCTACATAAGTACAATACTTTAAACAAGAGTATAAATATATATACTATTCTCTAACAAAAGTAACCTTAAATTTGTATCTCTGTATACATATTCACTGTAAAATCTTTGCAATTAATAGTTGCTTTTTAGTTTAAAAGTAAATTCAATAATCTACCCTTTTATCCATTCATTCCTATATCCCACCTCTTTTCTTTTCAGATAGAGGTCTCTGAATCTAATCTCTTTTATTTTTTTCCTGACTATGACCAGTAACAACTTGTAACCAACCCCCCTCCCCTAAATGATGATAAACGTCCATAACCCACTGAATGACCAAAACCCACCCACCCTATCTCTTGGGAATGTGTCGTGTTCTCTAGACTGATTCCTGGTGTCTGGAGGCAATGGCATCTTTAGGAGACCCTGGAAAAATTGGGATAATGATCAAGTTGTGGGAGAGTTAGCTGTACCATTTGTTGTCTAGTCTCTGTGTGATGAGAAAGTGCAGGGTTTATCTGAGATCTTTCCTGGAGTAGTCTGTGAGGCTTATTACCATCTCAACTAGCAGCTTTGAAGATGTTCTGGATGAAGATTTTTAGGGAAACCGTAACAGAGGCATTCTGAGAGGCTGGATCACTTGGTCTACTTGCTTTTATTGGTGTCTGGTTCTTTTTTTCTGAAAATATACAAATTTTTAAAGGCAACATACATAATCTGTATTAACACAAGTATATAATTGTGGTGTGCACAAGTCAGCTAAAGATGAGTCTCTGTATTTGAACAGGTAAAAGACATCTGTCAATATAATAACAAGTCCATTTGGACTGCATAACCAAACTGTAATATAAATCTTCATCCATGCCATATGAAAGGATGGCATGTAATAATGTCATGAGAACTCTATAGCTAATAAGATTTATTAGGTCGCATCCAGTCTCAGAGCTGTTCCTGTAGGAGAGGGATCAAGGATCAGCATATACGTCACCCGTCCTGTAGTTTTTCTTGGTTTCTTCCTTCATGTCTGCAGCCAAGATCCTCAGGAGGTCTCTCCCATTCAAATCTGATCTTTATTAATTTTGAAGGAATTCACAGCTTTTTGCTTCCTGTGGAAACAATGGCATAACCCCAACGCAACACATTTCCTGACTTCCATTCTGAAGTTAAGTCATCCTTAAAATATATAGGCTGGTTTAATTTAGCGTTTTTTTTCTACCATCCAACGTCTCTCAGCAGTGTTTGCCCTTCAGTCATCAGCAGTCAAAAAAATTCAAAGTTAACAAAGCAACATACAAGGTCCAGATGCCCTGTGTACTTTATATCATTATTGTAGCTTATTCTTTTTATATCACTTTGCTCTCTCTTTAAAGGCTTTATTATTTTTAACTATTTTTTCTGTGACTGTCTATACCCATTTTCTTTCTTTCTTCCTTTTTTCAGTATCTAAGCACATTTTCAAGTACCTGTTTAGAGGTTTGTTTTTTTTTTCAGCCTGGACCTGTTTTTTTCTTGTTTGATTTTTTTCTTGCCTGTCTGCAGTGTTTCTCTGACTATGTGAGCCAAACCTTAGCCTACAAAGTCCTGCCCCCTTCAGATCTGCCTAACAGTCCCAACTCTGGGAAGCTGCTGTGTCCACACTGTGGCCAGTGTTTCTGTCTTGTTTCCTTCTGGGCCTCTTGAAAGAGCCTCGAGCACTGAGCCTACTGGAAAGACCAAGAGACCACATTCCCCAGGAAGACGCGTCTGACTCTGTGTTCAGGACCTTTATTCTTTTCAGCTTTCCCAGGTCCTGTGTGGATTTACATGTCTCATCTTGGGCTCCAAATGTAGGAGGTCTTTCTGTCAGGCCACCAACTTCCCAATAATAACATGGGGACTTATTAATTATGAAAGTTTGGCCTTTAGCTTAGGCTTGTTCCCGACTAGCTCTTATAACTTAAATTTGCCAGTAACCAGTTTTATCTATGTTCTGCCACCTGGCTTTTATCTCTCTTTCACTTTGTGCTTCTGACTTACACTGTGTCACTGGCAACTCCTCACATGCCTGGATTTGTCCAGAGTTCTCTCTGCCCAGAATCCCTCGTAATCTCTCCTGCCTCGCTATTGGTCTTTCAGCTCTTTATTAAACCAATCAGGTGCCTTAGGCAGAGACACAGCTTTACAATGTGCAAAAAGATTATCTCACAACAGTTTGGAGTATCAGTAGTTTTTGCATGCCAGTAGCTACACCAAGAAAGATTCATAGTTAACAAGAACAGGCATTTTTCTTATAAAAATGAATTTGTGTGTGCACATGTGTGTGTGCATGTGTGTATATGTGCAGGTGTGGATTGAACTCAGGTCTTTTCATCCATGCAGCAAGCACTTCACTAACTAAACCATTTCCCCATCACTTAACTAATTTTTTTGGTTGTAAATTCTTTTGTTTGGGACAGAGTCTCACCATATAGCTCAGGCTGACCTCTAGTCAGTCTATCACCTTCCTTCCCTGTCTCTCCAGTGCTGGGATTAAAGGCGTGCATCATCATATTCAGCTTTAACTAAATAATATTTTTTAAATTAAGAATTGGCCATGGGCTGGAAGTGGTGGCACATGGCTGTAATGGCTGGCACCTGAGAGGCAGGAAAGCCCATGAGTTCCAGATGAGGCCAGGCTATACAGTGAGGCCATAGCTCAAAACGCCATGGGCTGGGGTGTATCTCAGTGATAGAGCGCTTGCCTTGTAGGTATAAGGGCCTGAGTTTGAGCCCTAGCACTGCAAGAAAAAAATCATGGGTCTTGGTTTCATAAATGGGAGGGAATCTGGAAGGGGAACCCTTTAGTGTTGCGCTTAGCACTGGCTGTGGAATCAGCACTTGCTTGGGCAGGTGGATTTTTGATGGGAAGGACAGACCCGGAAGTGACTGCATTAAATACTGCTAAGGGCTAGGGACGTGACTCAGTCGATAGAGCGCTTGCTTAGTACACGGGAAGTGCCAGGTTCACTGTCTAGCACTACATAAAGTAGTGTGTGGTGGTGCAGTCCTGTTATCCCAGGACTGGTGGGTCCCTGGAAATCAAGTCATTGTTGGCCACAGAGTGAGTTCAAGGTCAGTCTGGGCTACATAACACTTTTTAGAATGCAAGCTCAAGAGCATGAAGTTTGAAGATAAATGGAAAAAAAATTAAAAAAGAAGGACATGACTGCTCCTAGGTATGGTGGAGGTGCAGGTTTATTGTAGGTAAAAGGGAGAGTATAGCCAGAGGCAGGGACATCTAGGAGAGTCCAGAGTAGTGGTCCCGAGTTGGACATTGTAAGGAAGAGGGGAGGGCCAGAAGACCAAGAGGTCAGAAGGGTAAAGGGTAGACAAAAAGGGAAAAAAGGTTGGGTAACCAAAATGTCTGGTGTACAGGGAAGAGAGACTGGAGGAAGTTTAGGATAGATGGCGTGGTATGCTGGCCAAAAGGATCCCGTGACAGAGACTGAGGGATGCTGAGAGAACCTGGTGGCAAGGTCCACTTGATATGTTTAATAGGCACCCGGGTCAGCTGATTGTCCTGGGTTTGAGACCTAACAAAGACCACTTGCTCTGTAAGCTTCTCTCCATCCCATGAACCCAGGGCCAGGCTTCTGAGCTTTAGAAAAGCTCTGGCTCGAAGTACACAGTGCACAAGGACGTGTCCCAGTGGATAGGGAGATGGTGTCCTCTGAAACGAGACTGGAAGATGGGGTGCACACAGAGGTACCCCTCTCACAAACTGTGAACTGCTGGGACTGTGTGGGAAGGAAAAAACTTGCATGCTCTTCTTGTAGGGTTTCTTATTATTACTACACAGTGTGTGTGTGTGTGTTGCATGTGAGTGTATGTGTGTACATGTCTGTGTGTATGCCTATGTGTGTACATGTTTGTGTGTATGCGTGTGTGTTCACATGTGTATGTGGTGTTTGTGAGTGTGTGTATGTGTGTACATGTCTGTGTGTGCACACGCACACGTACCACAGCATGAGTGTGGAGGTCCAGACAACTCTTCTCTCCTCTCACTCTCCTGGGAAGTGAACTTGTGTTGTTAGGCTTGTCAGCAAGTGTGTTACCCCCTAAACCATCTCCTCTGATAGTTTTTGATCATCCTTTGACCAAAGAAATGTTTTGTTCTCTCTTCTGCTTAGATTGTCATGCTCAGGAATGACATTTACCGCTGCCGGGCATCAGGCATCTTTCTTCGATTGGAGGGTGGAGGCTTGATCGCTGGCAACAACATTTACCACAACGCTGAGGCTGGTGTGGACATTCGGAAGAAATCCAACCCACTCATCCTGGTACTTTTCTCCATCCTTTTGGCATTTAGCCTGGTCTCACTTTTTAGAACCCTTGTCTGAGGATGTTTAAGTATTTCAGATTGGTTCCTGCCCATTTTTGTGTGTCCTCATGACTTCTTTCTAGGTGTCTGAGTGATGACTTTGGACAAGTCCCTTCCTGAAATCGTCACACCAATAGGAAAAAGATGGGCTGGACAGGACGTTTTCTCAGAACCTCCTTAGAACTCATATATCTGGTTTTGAAACTGATTCTAGTAAAGAGGCATCGTCTGTCCTAAATGGCATGTGAATCTAAAACTAAAACCAATGTGCTCGGTCATTCTTTGTAAGAAAGGACAGGGATACTTTATCCTCCGGGTGATTTTGTAGACATGAGAGCATGTGGAGTCTGGTTTATTCTTGTTATGGGGTAGGTAGAATGATACACAGGTTCTCTTGCAATTCAAGCTGGCATCATACCAGCTGAAGCTGATGTGAACTCTTAATCCTCCTGCCTCTGCCTCCTGAGCTTTGGGGATTATAAGCCTGACTCACAGTTAGGGTTTTTCCAGCATAAAAACTACATAAAATCCTTGCATATGTGGCTAGGGAGATGGCTCAGTTGATGCCATGCTTGCTCTGCAAACGTGAAGTCTTAAGTTCAGCAGTCACCTGAAACAATAGGCATGGGGAGCTGGAGAGATGGCTCAGTGGTTTAGAGCTCTTACTGCTCTTCCAGAGGACCTGGGTTCAGTTCCTAGCAGCCACATCAGGCAACTCTCAACTTCTATAACTCCAGCTTCAAGGAATTGCATACACATGCACACATATGGCACACACGTGTGCGCACACACACAAACTTAAGAAGAGGCATGGTGCTACACCCCTGTAATCCTCATTTTGGAGAGGGGGAAACTGGAAGGTCCCTGGGGTTTACTGGACAGTGGGTCAAGTCCAGTTGGCAAGTTCCAGCTCACGTGAGAGGCCAGGCCTCAAGCAAAGGTTCAGAGTGATGCAAAACAACTCAGCATCAGCCTCTGGTCCCCATGTATATGTACACATTCATACATGTGCACAAGCACATGAGTATCACATACACAAATCCTTGCCTGTGTGACCATTATACTAGAGAGTAGTTCCCTCTCTGTTCTTACTTTTCCAGAGATTTCAGGAACTGGGGAATTGTGAGTTTAGAAAGGTGGTAGCCATCATGAAATGTGATGTTTGTTTATATACCAGATGCCTCTAAAGTTCTCTGTAGCTGTTAGTCATTCTGTGAAATAGAATGGTTTTCTAGGGGGAGACATGGGGTGCAGAGGGTAAAGGACCTTGCTGGCTACTAACAGGGCTGGGGTTTGAGTTCAGACAGACTAAACTCAGGATTGATGTTCTTAGCTCATTCTAACCAAACTGGCCATGAAAACTCAGAGAGAATCCATAGCTCTACTTAAAAAGACACACCCAGCCATGACTCCTGCCCATCCCTTCCCCTCACGGGGCCTCTGCTGTGCAGCTGGTGCGTGATGCACTGCCTCCACATAGGAAGTTCCCGACACTGTTGCCAGAAAGATGCTAGGAGTCTGCAGGCAGTGTGGTGAACTGCTTCAACAGGCAGAGCGGAGTCCAGGCTTAATGAGCTGAGGCAGGGAAGTCCTGTCACATATACCTACCTCTCTAAGCTTCTCAGTCTTTTGAGGGAGAAGCTCAGACACTTTGCATATTCTCCTTTCTTGGGGAAAAAAAAAGCACAGACACCCCCCCAACAGCAAAGGTCATATAGCCATGTTCCGGGGCTGCAGGGAGAACTCATTTATCTCCACACCCTGCCTACTGTTTGCATTCTCACACATGTGCAAGGAAGGCAGCTCTATAGCTTAGTCCCTGTGTTGTGTGCCAGGGAACTTGTGATGGTGTTCTTGGCGTGGCCGTGGCCATCTTGGTTCACTCTCTGCTCTCCGACATGCTGGATCTGTCTGCCACATCTCACTTTCACTTGCAGTGTAACCAGATCCACCATGGTCTTCGATCTGGCATTGTTGTCCTTGGCAATGGGAAAGGCGTCATCAGGAACAACCAAATCTTTTCAAATAAGGAGGCGGGCATTTATATCCTGTACCACGGAAATCCAGTTGTGAGGTAGGCACCGCTCTCCCCAGACTCTCTGGCTCTTCCACGGTTCCTTACTCCCCTTCTCTGTGCCTTTCTTCCATTTGAAAGCCTGTTTGTTTATTACAGTGGTGCTGCAAAAAAAGTCTTCATCCACAGTCCCACCCCAGTAACACAGCTGCCCTGGTGTTTCTGTCTTCCTTCCAGCTAGCTGCATGCAGGCATTCTGTTTGGCAGACGCTACTGTGCACTTCCAACAGAGATAACAAAGGCAAGCAAGTGCCAACTGTTCTTCAGGAGCTGACTCTAGTCTGGAATGAGAAAAGACACTTGTTAGAAAGCCTCACAAACAGTTTGACCCCAGGGACTCACATGATAGAAAGAGAGAACCGACTATTTCAGGTTGTTCTGACTTCTATAGGTGTGCTGTTATATATGTGCCCAGACAAACAGACACATGATAAATGAATGAATGAGCAAATGACCGAATGAACAAACGAATGAATGAATGAATATATAAAAGAAGATGACCCTGGCCTCCACATGAATGCATGCTGTGATCTTTCTGTGCTGCAGGTCCTCAATAGGAAGTGAGGAGAAGTATTGGGTGTGTCTGCCATCCTAGCAGTAGTTGGGGCAGACTGTGCCAGGCACCATGATGCTGTCAAGAGGAAAGAGTCATTCTGACTAAGACCATGTCGGAAGGCCTTTTACTGGAAGTGCCATTCGAGTTGGACGAAAACTTGCCCAGCATGCAACAGGCTCTAGAAGGCTCAGTCTTCCACTAAAGAAGAGGAGGAGAAAGAGGACATAGCTAAAATTTTAAATCTGGGTAGAACTTGAACCCTCTTGGAGCTGTAGTGGCCATTCCTGGGAACAAGGAGAGGTGACAGCAGCGCAGAGCCAGGCGCCCTCTACAAGAGCAGCAAGTGCTCGGCCACCTCTCCGGTCCCAACTAGTGTTTTAGCTTGAGGCTGTCCCAGTGAGTCAGTGCCTTGTGGGCACTGTAGCATGACCTTCTGTACCCACGGGTCCACCTCTGTCTCTGCTGTGCAGCGTAAGAGGGGAAGAAACGGCAGAGAGCCTTGTGCTGATGGAGACAGGCCTGTGCCAGCTAAGCTGTGGAGGGTGAACTAAGATTTTGAGCAGAAGCCTCAGCTGTCGGAGCTTTAGGAAAGCTGGCGTCAGTGTGCAGCAGATGTGCTCAGTGGTGCTTTCCCTGCCCTTTCCGTAGGAGTTTTTCTAGATGTTGCTGCATGGTATCTACCTGTGTCACTTGGGGAGACTCCAGCTCATACCCATACCATTGTTCTCCATGTCTTATTGAGTCCTACTTTCAGGCAGATAGTATCCCATGGCTGAAGACCACTTATGTAAGCATGATGTGTGGACATAGAGTACCTTGCTTGTGCTGGGAAACATCAGAGTTTCAAAGGAAGGCTCTCAAGTCAGTGTTACTGTTTTTTAAGGCACAGTCATCCTGAGAGGATAGGCTGTGCTTTTTTCCTCCATGTTTCTTTATTTAGGAAGTGGGGTTGGGGTGGGGAGGGGAGGGAATACAAGAGTCTGAGATCCCCAACTGAAGCACCACAGCACTGAGAGCTGTGGAGCTCTGATCATTCTAAGAAAGCTTGGCACAGCATCCTAGGAATTCTTCGTGCTGCCAAGACTTGCCTCGTGGCACATGCACCATGGCGACATCTGTATGGATAGTTTGTGTGTTGACTGATACGGTACAGAAAAGCCACAGAGAGTTGGACATCATTGTGCTTATGTCCAGAGTTGTGAGTTTAGTTCTGGGTCAAGCTACCCCAGGCCAGATAAGGATTTCCAAGTGCTTAGTTTATGGGATTTCAAAAAGTGGCACCCAGTCACGCACACACACACACACACTCAAACAGGTAACATTTTGAAAATGTTTTAAGGGAAGGGACCTTGAAGCGTGATGTAGGTACCTTTGTCTCATGTCTTTCCCTGTCTTCTGTTTTAGTGGAAATCACATCTTCAAGGGACGCGCAGCTGGCATCGCAGTGAACGAGAATGGCAAGGGCCTTATCACAGGTATATGATAGGAAGGAACTACTGGAACCGTAGCCAGCCAATGCAGGTGACAGCCAAGCCACCATTCCCTGGCATCACCCCCACCAGCCCCTTAAGCCACTCTTTTGCTTGCCCCAGACTTCCTTCTGTGATTAGCAGGTAGGCATTCAGGGTTTCCAGTTCTATGGGGAGATTGTGCTTTTCATAGGAGGGCCCAGCATAGCACAGGGGGAGTACCATCTCTGACAGCTGCTAGCCAGCTAGCTCAAATTCCAGCTGCACCAATTAAACAGGTGTCTGAGGTTTCCATACTTTTGTGTGAGCTTCTGCCTACTCTGCAAATCTGTCTGTCCAATTCTTACGTATCTATTACGTCTCAACTCATACCACTTCCTATGGGAAGCCTGCCCTAATTCTCCTCATCCATAGATAATGCCCACTGTGCCCAGGACACTTCCTCTATTGTACATTTTACAGAATTTCTTAGTGTTGTTTTGTCTGTCTTCTTTGGTACCGAGCAAAGGTCACATCTGCCTGGTATATCACTGGAGCCTGGGATTTTTTTTTCTTTTGGTTTTTTGAGACAGGGTTTCTCTATGAAGTCTTGGCTGTTCTGGAACTCAATCTGTAGACCTGGCTGACCTCAAACTCAGATAGTTAATCCTGCCTCTAGGATTAAAGGCATGCACCACCACCACCCGGTGTGGAGCCTGGGATCTTGATTGCATGTAACTATCATTTACTAAATACTCATAACTCATTTGGAGGCCGCTTGCCTAGCATGTGTGTGGCCATAGATTAGATCCTAGCATTGCAAAAAAGAAAACAAACAAACAAAACCACTACTGAGAATCAACTGTGTGTAGCCCTTGTTTCGGGAGCTGGGTATGGGGTGACAAAGGAAACAGACGGCAGCTCTGCTCTGGGGAATTGACAGTTTATAGGCAATGCATGGAAATAAATGAAAGCATATGCAGACAAACAGAGCTGCCCAGCCATCTGCATGAGGTGATAGGAGGACAGTGTGGGCATTTGAAGTCATGCGATCGTGGAAGACTTCAAGGGTGACGCAGAATCCAGAACCTGAGCAGTAGAAGGAGTCCAGAGAAACAGCTCCGTGTGCAGGGCTACCTGTGCAGACAGACTTTCACACCTAAGCGGGACTGCTCGTAGGAGGGAGTGTGCAAGCAAGGGGTGCCAGTAGGGTTGGAGAGGCAGAAAAGGCTATCACACAGGGAAGTGTCCCGGTTCCTGGAACCAAGTCTGCCTTGTCACTATGCTGAGGCAGTAGTATTTTTGTTTTTGTTTTTTTGTTTTTGTTTTGTTTTTCAAGACAGGGTTTCTCTGTGGCTTTGGAGCCTG